>CAEGAF010042555.1:0-16311 GCA_903067075.1 Micropoecilia bifurca | reverse complement strand
TCAGTCCTCTACGTTTCCATCAGTCCTCTACGTTTGCCTCAGTCCTCTACGTTTCCATCAGTCCTCTACGTTTGCCTCAGTCCTCTACAATTACCTCAGTCCTCTACGTTTGCCTCAGTCCTCTACGTTTCCATCAGTCCTCTATGTTTGCCTCAGTCCTCTACGTTTCCATCAGTCCTCTACGTTTGCCTCAGTCCTCTACGTTTGCCTCAGTCCTCTATGTTTGCCTTAATCCTCTACGTTTGCCGCAGTCCTCTACGTTTGCCTCAGTCCTCTACAATTACCTCAGTCCTCTACGTTTGCCTCAGTCCTCTATGTTTGCCTTAATCCTCTACGTTTGCCTCAGTCCTCTACAATTACCTCAGTCCTCTACGTTTGCCTCAGTCCTCTACGTTTACCTCAGTCCTCTACGTTTGCCTCAGTCCTCTACGTTTGTCGCAGTCCTCTACATTTGCCTCAAGCTTCTACCTTTGCCTCAGTCCTTTACGTTTGCCTTAATCCTCTACGTTTGCCTCAATCCTCTACGTTTGCCTCAGTCCTCTACGTTTGCCTCAGTCCCCTATGTTTGCCTCAGTCCCCTATGTTTGCCTCAGTCCCCTACGTTTGCCTTAATCCTCTACGTTTGCCTCAGTCCTCGCGCACACATGGGTTAATGTTCTCTAACAAACAGAGAACAGCTGCATTTATGCTAAGATGAAATTAGACACAGTTGTCTTATTTACCTATTGGCTGAGATTAAAACTCCAACATAATACATTAAAGTTTGGGGTTTTAATGCAAAATGGAAATACTATCAAAAAACACTGCAAAACTAAGGACCATCGTTCTGCATTGAAAAGCAGATCATCTGACGATAACCACTGCTGGGCAGATATCTGCCTCGCAGCTGGGGCTTGAAAGAGAAATGAAGACAAGCCATCTTCTAAAAAGCCAGTGCTGCTGCACAGTCTGCTGTCTAGACAGCTGTGTTGCATTTTCATCTTTGCTGAGAGCAGACATAGCTCAGCAGTTCAGCTTAAAAACTCCTAATTAATAACAAGTTCTGTCGTGACCAAGCTGATCAGTGTAGCTAGCTGAAGACAGATGCTTTACTTCCAGACATGCAGGATTTCTAAGATCCTCGTTATTTTTATATTTAGGTACCAGCTCATTTGTACCTTTCCAACAATGATAGAACTTCAAACATGTAAACTTTCTTTGCTGACATCATTCATTCTTTTGTAATGTTCATACTCTGGGAATAGAAGGAGGCTAATGGAGATCTAATAGCAAACCACTCATCTAATTTGTAATGAGAATCCTTCTTGCGGTTGTACTGTGTTACAGTGAGAAGCTGTAGTTGGTGTTCGCTTCTCCATAACCCAGGAATTAAAGAGACACAGACGGCAAGAGGTAAAAATGAACACTAACCCTGGAGTTGAACTCCATCATGGTTGTACTACGGTTACAAATCTTTTTTATTTAATGTATGTCAGGGTTTCTGCAGGTTTCACCAACTCAAATTGAAGACTTTTTAATACTAGTATGAATGAAATTTAGGACAGAAATGTACAAAAAGAAATCAAATAGATAGAAAAAAGCTAAATATAAAAACTATTCAGGAAGAAATATGAAATTCACTACAGATACAGTCATATTAATGCTTTAGTTAAAGACATTAATTAATGTTCGAAGACAAAGATGAACACCAGGCAGCCAAATGATGATAGATTTGCCCTTACCAAAGATAGACGCAAACAAAGGTAGCTATCTTTTGTTTTGAAAGCTAGTGTGGTTGTACTAAGGTTAAAGTCTTGTCAGATTAAAAAGCTATATCTCTTTGCTAAATAGCCAGAGATGTATCTATGTATCTAGCAACTACCTGCCATATGAGGCAGTTGGGACCAGTAGTCCCAACTGCCTCAAGTCAGAATGCAAGATAGATGTCTGCAAGTGAGTCCAGTAGAAAACAGACTCCAACAGAAAAGCCCCATAAGAAAAGAAAAAGATACATAGAAAATACAAGATTAAACAGTCGTGTCACATCAAATTCTAAGACCTGAGATTAACGTATTTAAGGTCAGCTTACATTTTTTAAATGAATTTAAGATATTTCAAGGTTTTTTTTAAATATACATGGATGTGAGTATATTTCAGACTTTTTAAGTCTGCATGTGTGTGTGTTAGCAGTACCTTGGTCTGGGTCCATGCCATAAAGGGAATTTTTGCGACCAAAGCGGATGCTGAAAGTCCTGCCTGCAGACGTGGCGCTTTTGGGGTACGACACCTGCATCAGGTTGACATGGCAGTTTGTGGGAACAAAGTCCATGCAGCCCAGCGGGTGAGGCTGAATGCCAGCCTGCCTGAAGGACGGCCACACCTTGTTCCTCAGCTCCTTAGCAAACTGCAGCAAACAATGAAAGAAAACATGAAAACAGAAGTAGGAGGTGAGTCAATCTGGTAATTGGGTCAAGTGTTAATTGATCCAGAGGCAACATTTATGCGACTGTAGGAGCCATTGTGCTGTCTCTGGTCTTAAAAAATTAGATACATGTGTTGTTGGACAGCCTGTTTGTATTTGAAGTGCAGCAGATCATTTGGAAGTAGCAAAAATAACTCATAGTGGATTTTATTTATTTTTTTGAAAGGTTCAAGAATGTTCCAGGTTTTAAATACATCTTCCCAACCTAACAAACGCGTGACTCTGTACCTCCTGATAACTGATGATACGACGTTTGACGCTCTCCAGCTTGGTCTCACAGATTTGTCTGAACTCGTACTGGGGCATGGTAACGACTCGGTCGCTGTGAGAGATGAGCTGGCTGCAGTTTCCTACGAAGAGGCTGTCATCACCAGAAAACGCCTCAAGGATCTGTGGAGATAAAAACCACAGGACACGAAAGGGTAACAAATAAAAGTTTAGAATATTTGATGCCATCAGTTCCAATCTGATCCAAAACAAATTTTTCACAAGAAAATTGAATCAATAGAACCAATAAAATTGCAGCACAAATATCAAACAGGAAACTCTTTTGGTTTCGTTTGTAACATCATTGAGTAAAACAGCAAACACAACAGACAAAACAATGGAAAAAGTATCTATATCGTTTCATATTCTGTTAGGACCAAACCCTCAATCTATATCAACTGGATTTTATGTGAGTCACCAACACAAAGTGGTGCCTAATTGTAAAGTAATAGAAATATTAATGGTTCCTAAATGTATTTAAATAAAGTGCAGAGAACATAAACTGTATACTGATAGATGGAGAGAAACATAACCCTGAAATAATCTTCTGTTAGTTACCTTAGCGGTCAGGCCGAAGCAGCCTTTGGGCTCCACCACCTTCTCCAGGACGTGGCTCTTGATTCCAGCGGTGCTCACGTATTCGTAAACCACCCCGTGCTCCAAGTGGACGTTATCCACCGTCAGGGTGACCAGGGGCAGATCAGCCGACAGGGAAAGTCTGCAGAGCCTGTGGTCTGAGGATTGATGTTATACCAGTTAACTTGGCACATTCAGACAAACCCTGTTTATTTAAAAATTATCTAACATAAAAAAATACAATTATAATTGAATATTTAAGATTCAAAATGATTGCAATACAGGAATCCCGTGATTCTAGACAAATACACCTTTCAAAGAGGTACACAGTGTACTTTGGATAGGCATTAATATCCAAAACTGAGTTAAAATAAACAGTCATACACTAAAATGTAAAACTTCTTTTAACTAGGGCAAAACTAAAATGTTAACACATTAATTTCAAACAATCAATAACATAGATTTTAATGTGTTAAATTAATTGCTTTTTAATTTTTTAAACATACAAAACTTCTGAGCAAAACCTTTGCATTCGATGTTTCTGGTACATCCATAAATCTGACGCACAAGCCACATCCACAAACAACAGTGATGGATGACAAAGCTGCTTTTCTTGGCTCACTGGGGATTCATTTATACTTCCAAAAACGATCTGATGGAAAAGTTCATTGCTGTGTTCAAGCTGAGCTAAAAGGAGTTAGCATATTAGCAAAGCTATTCAAGGCTAAAACAGCATCTGTCTATGCTAAACATGTAGGTGGAGAGAGCTGAAGTATGAATGAGTCTAATAGCACTTTGCACCAAACTGATGGCTATTTAACATATTCATATTCATATTCATGTTAAATAACATATTAAAAACAATAAATATCTTTGTTGAGCTCCTATGTCTCTTTCTTCTATAATAAGCAGCAAAAGGGGTTTTTGAATTGAGAATGTTGCTTATTTTATTAATAGTATTTGATTAAAATGTGATTATTGGTAACACTTTATTTGAAGGGGTGTGAATAAGACTGTCATAACTCCTGTCATGAACATGAGTAAGTCTTCATAAATATTTATGACTGTTGTCATAAAGTGTTATTCAGTAAATCTTGACAACTTTAATACAAAGTTGACATTATTCAAAATGTCTTTGTTATGACAACTTGACATTAACCAAGAAATTATGATCTGACATAAATTTGTTATAAAAGTATTACCGAGATTAAACTTTAAAAATTAGCTATATGTGGTAATATTATATAGTTCTGCCATTTTGTTTAGTCTTAAATGTCTTAATTTAACTGATCCTAAAGTTTTACAGCTAGATGTTTACAAAGCACTTATGAATTTAACATTTGAAACATTATTTAAGGCCGTTTATAGTAGTGTAATACACCATCTCCACCAGTGAGAGGCAGCAGTGCACGAACATGCATGCAGTGTGTTGGTGAAGAAGAAATCTTTAATTTTATGACGCCTCATAAAGCGGGTTGGCCATAGACATAATATAAGAGCAGACCTCGCATTGGCTGCTCCAGCGCAGGAAATACGGCGGCCATCTTGGAGCGGTAGTCCCGCCTACTTTGCTCAATCAAAACAACAGAAGATGTTTCAGCACTGAGGGATGTTGTTGTTCTGATCTATGGACTATTGATGTGAGGCTCCATAGACAACATGTCACAAGTAAGATGGACATATTATTGTGTTTATATTGTGATTAGAATATTACTTTACTGTATTTATGTCCACCAGCGAGATACCAGCTAATATTAGCTACATGGTGTAATATGGGTTCAGCCCCGATATGAAGGATAACTGAGATTATGTAAATCTAAAAAAAATTATAATTCTCTAACATTGACTTAGATTATCTGACACAAGAGCCTATATTAGAAATGAAACCATGTAACACATATGATAAAACTTTTGTGTTATAACATTCATCAGCAAAGTTTACACAGGTGGTAAAGATTATTTTATGTAATTCTTTCACGATTCATCCCAAATCCTCCGTTTTTGTTTTGAAAGTTTCATAAAGACACGATGTGAGGAAGAAGAGGGAGAATCTGTAAAGAGAGACGGATTCACTGCAGCAGGATGAATCTCACATCTGATTTTGGACTCAATCTCTGAAGCTAGAACTCGTCAACTAAAAAAAAAAAAAAATATATATATATATATATATAGATATATATATATATCTATATATATATATATATATATATAATGCGGCCTATGTGCCAGTAAACTAACACAGGTAAACGGACCAAACTTCTGAAAGTGCCATTCTACAAAGTATTTTAAATTAATTCCTGTCACTGACACATTTTCTCTCACACATTAATATATTTGGCAATCGAAGAAATGACTAAAGACAGAATTTCTCATTTGATGTGATTATTTAGTTGATTTTGGGCATTTCTGAATAAAGAGCACAATATTTTTGTTTGATAGAAATGATTCTGATCATTTTTATATTGACATTGATTAACACACTTTTACAGTGTTTTATTAAAGAACATATTTACAGAATTCCATAATTTAATGTACATTTAACATTTCAAGACAAGAAACAAATAATTTTCTTGCATTTATTTTTATACATTATAGAGAAATGACTTGATTCATAAATCAGTAATTGCCAAACATTAAACTACATATATTTTTAACTCCCCGGTGGACATTATACCACAATATATGCTGCCTTTATACTGTTATATATTCTGAATCTCAATAAAGATTAAAAAAACAAAGCAAAGTAAGTTTCATGTTAAGACCATCATGTTTTTGATTTTGATTATTTTTATCAATGCATTAACTTTCTGTTTGCGCAAGAGTATCAACTTATGCTTAACTTAAGTTTATTTGTTTGGATATCGCGGTCCGACTGTTTAGTACAGGGCAGCTCAATCCAGTCCTTGAGAGCTGCTGTCCTGCAACTTTCAGATGCTTCCCCACGTGAATCAAATGAAAGGCTGGTTAGCAGGTCTGTTCAGAGCTGATCCTGGTCTGTTGGAGTAAAGATGCATCGAAAAGTTGCAGGACGGTGGCTCTTGAGGACTGGACCTGAGCACCTTGGTTTATTATTTTTGTTAGTTTTTATTGCAATTAGGTGATGCACTGATGAACTGAGCAGAAATGTGAGATTTAAACATCTACATTCTCGCCTACAAACATTGTTTAAATCCTGTTGTGTCACAGCTGCTAAGCAGCATAATGCCGAGGTGGAGGCTAAGCCGCTAGCTGAAGGCTACAGCTTCTCTGCAATGCTCTCTGCCTTCGCAGGACCAGCTTGTTTCTCAAGCCCATGAAAGAATAAGCTTGAAAGGATGCAGACCCTGACACAAAACTCTAGTGGTCTGGAACACTGATTTTTATATATTTTTTGTATCTCTTTTTTGTTTGTGTCTTTTCTTTGTTGTATTTGTTTTTCTCGTGTTTGCTGCGCGTTTGCACCTGTCGGCCACCGTAGCATTTTAACAATTCTGCATTTTAGTTCTGCTGGGGTCCATGTTTATGTATATTTGTTATAGGTTGCATTGTGATCACTGTTATGTGTAGAGTGACTGACTCTGCTGACTTCCTCTCACATGTGATGAACCTGTCATGTGGGATGAGGGGAGCAGCAGGACCAGGACCGATGCTGATCTGACAGAACACCGCATGAGGGGAGAGTTCAGTGTGTGTTAGAAGTGAAGCTGTTCAGTTAAGTGTAACGACTTGTTAGCTGCAGCCTAAGGAATAGCAGCTCACTCTTATTTCTAATAAACCCTGTTGGCGGTACTACATCTGCGGTGTGTTGGAGTCTTTACAGTATTTACTTACAGTACACCACTTTAAAAAGTAATTACAGGATTGAAAAGGTAAATGTCCAGTAAAATACTGGCATCTACAGATGCCAGCTTTTTTTTTTTTTTTTACAGTTTTTCTGAAAGAACAGTAAAAAAAACAAAGTAAGTACCAGCATTTTTTAATCGTTCTTTCGAAAGAATGGTAAACTACTGACAGCTATAGACGCCAGTAGTTTACCGTTCTTTTAAAAAACGGTAGCCTACCGGCAGCTATAGGCGCCAGACGTTTCCCGTTCTTTCACAGTATCCATACCGTACGTGATTGATGGTAATCTGCTGTTAGGATGGATTACGGTACAGCTACTATGCATTTACAGTAAACTTCTATAGCTGTCTATAGCTGCCAGTATTTGAATGTAAAGTTACAGGATTATTTCTTAGAGCGTACATGAAGACCCATGTTAGCCTAAGGACACATGGTGGGGGGGAAAAAAGTTGGCTAATGAAGACATGCTATGAGTGTGGAGGATAATAATGAGGACCAGCCACCAGAGAAAGAAGTTCCTGTTTGACCAAAGAGAAAGAAACAGATGAAATATCCCCCAAGAGAATTAGGTAAGTCATTTTTGTGTTAATATTTTCTCCAGGTGAAGTAGAGTGGGACGGCCAGGTAAGTGTGGAAGGGGGAGCAGGAATCAACATTTACCAGCTGAGTTAATAAGTTATGTTTTAGACAACTAAAGCCTGGTGTTAAATCTATTTACTTATCCATAAATGTCTTGCAAACATGAATAAGCCAGAGTATCTGGTTAGAAATAATTTAGAATGCTCATTAAGTAAAAAGATACACTCATGTGCCTAAAACTATACATTAAATGACGCAGTCTGAGTAACAGTGGGAGTCTGTCTGAACTTCTGCCAAACAAATATTTGATCAGAATAATTTTATTCAGCTTTAGTTATTATGCTACTTTTATTAAGAAATAATTGTATTGCACTTTATAACAACCAGTCATGTTAACTAGACATTTGTCTGCCAGTTTACCATTCTGACAGTTTGCAGCAAGGGACATTTTTGGAATGGTATTTAAATAAATGCTGAATTATGATGACATTGTTTTTGTTTTTCTTCTTTTTTAAGTGACCATAATGAATTGAGTCATCACTGACTATGTCCAGAAGAGATTCACCACGTGTGAATTTATGAAAGGACTTTCACCACCATCAACTATTGCAAGAACAGCTGTAATTTCTGAGTATTTCTGGACACCTTCAAAGAGCTGCAGCCAGAAAATAAAGACAAGAAGAAGATCTCCTGTTTTTAGAGCATTACAGGAAGCCGTAGTGAAGGAGATGGCTGACATAATCAGAGCAAAAAATGTTACTGTTGAAAGAACCTATTTACTTAAGTTAAAGAATAAGTAATTCTGTTTTAGTTTTTCAATCAACATTTGACACTGTAACACTAAATGACATCTTCATAACTGTTGCTACTTGTTTCACTTTAATTGAGGTAAAAGTTAATATTAATGACACTGTAATAACACTTAGTGACATTCATAACTGGTGCAACTTGTTCCACTTGATGTAAAAGAAATTGTTATTGACTGTTAATAAATCATTTGACAGTGTAATGCAGCTTAATGAAATTATTATTGTTGGTCCTACTTGTTTTGTTTTATTTCAGGTAATGGGAATATTAATCACTGTTTTGTTAAAGCTTTTGATAGTGTAATAACAAATCATTATGACTACTATTATGACATATTTATGACATATGATTCTAGGTTAATGACAAGTTGTCATAATGAAGATATTTTGTCTAGATTAATGTAAAGTTTTCATCACAAAGACATTTTGATTAATGTGAACTTTGTATTAAAAGTTACGATTTACCGAATGATTCTTTAGGAAAACAGTCATAAATATTCTTGAAGACTTACTCATATTCATGACACGTGTTATGTCATGTTTACGACAGTATCATGTCAGTCTTATTCACACCCTGTAAAATAAAGTGTTACCCAATTCTTTAATTACAGACACCAGAATTAACTCCATTAAAAATGTTATTCAAGCCCCACCACTAGACAACAGATTTGCATATTGTATGTGATCAAGATTGCAGTTGGTGTTCATAATTAAACTAAGCTAGCTGAATGCTTTAGGGTAAATCTGTGATAAAGGTGGAGGTGTTTGACCTGTTCCATTGGTGGTAGCACCATCCTCATGATTGGAGCCGTTCTCCACCGGGTAAGGCCTGAATGGACTCTCCTCCTTCTCACCAGCACTGCTTGGTCTCTGGAGCTCCTCCACATCCTCAAAGGCACGATAAACCCACTGACACTAGGATGAAAAATAGATTTTAAAAGATTAAAGCTGTCTGGGGAGAATGGGATTTGTCTGAGTCCAGACGTTAAAATCAATCCACTCCATGGAAACTGGAGCAAATTACCAACTGTGATGCAATGGGATGCAAGAAGAATAACGCCGATTTTTCTTTATTTAAAAGACTGGATTAAAAAAAAATTATACCGAAGACATTTTTCAACTGATCCATATAGAGTGAAGCCTACTACACAACATTGGAGGGAGATACTCTAGTTTTTGTGTCCTTTGGTGAGATTATCACTCCAGCAGAAGAGCCAGAACCTAATGAAAAAAGTATTTGATAGCATCTAATCATTTATCCTGCAATTGGCTGATCCAAACAGACCAGATCAGGCTGTTTGGCAGATCCTGTTAGGTACGCTTTTAGGAAATTGTGAGAAAAGACAAGAAAAAACCCTAAACAAAACAGCATTTTACAGCAAACGGAGGACACTCAGTGCTGTCTGCAGCCTTGTGAAATACCGCCTGGAGACACAAAGTGCTGCAACCAGAATGTCAAAACAGGCAGGGAAGAGCAGCTTGAGTGTGTGATATCAGCCACGCGGTGTGGAGTCTAAGAAAGAGTTTAATGGTGAGTCAGAGCGCAGGAATCTAAACCAAACAGTTGGCAAAGTCAATGGAAGAGACAAGTTCTTACAATGCCTTTTGAACCCAGGCAAGACGGCATCTTCAACAGAAAAAATGTAATTACACTGATAATTTATGTAAGAGATTGTTAAGCAGATGAAGTTTAAAAAAACAACAGATCTTTTGCTCTTAGGCTAAAATTGTACAGAGAAATGTTTGTGTCGCTGTGTTTACGCTGCTGTCCAAAATAAGAGCAACAGATGAAGATTCCTCACTCTGCTGGAAAAAGAAAAGCCATTTCTTTTTACACTTCCAGAGTTGGGCAAGACTCCCCTGCTTCTGTACCTGATGGTTTTAACTGGTTCAACGTCTTTGTGTCAACAGGTAACTTCAGAAGAACCCTAAGGTTCAGTCCTTCAGTCCCTCATATTTAATATGTACATGCTCCAGTTGGCTCAGAAAGGTTTGTCTCTTATTACCACAATGACAATAACTAAGGATAGTAATGGCTGGGTCACAATTTAGTTCTTCTCAATGATACAATGGTACAACTTCTGCAAAACAAAATTAAAAACAATGGAAAAAGCATGTGCATGTGAAGAACAGAGTGGTGTGTGTGTGTGTCCTCACTGTCTGGGGGGGTTCCTGGTGTGTGTGCTGTGCGCTGAAGTGGTCCAGGACCTCCTGGTGATCGCTGCGGTTCACATTGTTGCCGTTGACCTTCAGGATGACCTGGCCGGGCTGAAGCCCTGCTGCAGCCGCTTCCCAGCCTGCAGGAGGTCAAAGCAAAACCACAATGTAAAACGGACTGTGGCAGAGCCAGAGTTACAGCAGGCATACAAAAAACGTGTTTTAATGCCACCTCTGCCAGAGTATTCAGAACCAATTAACTTTTTGACATTTTGAAGTCATTTCTACAAACCTCAACGTATTTTATTTTATGTGAAACACAAAAAGTTATCTGTATTTGTAAACTGGAATGAAAATATTTTTTTAACAAGTTTGCAAATAAAAATTGTGGCATCCATTTGCAGTTATTGCCCCATTAAAGGAAGGCACTCCCACAGCATAATGCTGCCACCACCATGCTTTTACTATAAGCATACTAAAGGTCAGATTTGTGGAGTGAACAACTAATATTTGCTCCACCAATAGATAAACTGTGGATTTCTGCAGGACTGCAAAGCTTGCAGAACAGCTGAAATTATACTGGAATTAAATTCCAGACAGACAAAACAATATTTATTAGGTGACCTTTCAAAGTACATGTTTTAGACCTAAAAGAAGGACGAAGGGAAAAACATGCATATTCCACTTCATAATAACGCCTTGTTTTGTCTCTGTCTATCACAAAAATCCACCTGAACGACAAAGAAGTGTCTGGTTTTAGGTCTGTCACCATAACAAATTTTGCTGGGCGACTAATTGTCTCAAAAATTATTGCAATAAACGGTAATATTGTTTGAAGACCATTTTTAACTGGTGTAATGGTAATGAAATAATAATGCAAGCAATATCCTACCAAAAATATATACACTTTAGTTTTAAGAGAACACTAAACACTGGAACTGTCCGTCTGTCAACTAAATAAACAAAACAAAATAAAATGGACTCTGTCTCTGTTAACAAAATATGCATTTGAATAAAAAAATCAAAGTGGAAATAAAAACTCCATCCAAGCAAAAATGTACAGACTATGAAGTCTATACTTTACTTCCCTTCAGTAATCAATAGTTCCATGGTTGACACCTCACCAAAAGAGATCAATAATTATTTTTGCAATGCATCCCTTTGACAGATTCGCTTCCTTATAAACACAGTTTGGCATCCAGTGTCATTTCGAAACATTTCCTGCATCAGTCATGTGACTTGCTGAAACCAATACGAACACCGACGCCGGTGTTGAGCTTGATGCATGCGCCGCCGCGTCGGTGCTGCTGGACCCATCATTAGTTGTGTGCTATTGTCTCTGCCATGCTGCCTGATCTGTACTGTTTTGAGCTTCATCATTAAATTCATCCTCTTCCTCTGGGTCTCCGTGTTCATTCTCACCACCACCAACCCACTGACAGCTTCTTTGTGTGCTTTGGATTTCTTGTGCTGATTAATTTTTTTGCGAAACAATAAAAGCTGTGTGGTTCTTACAGAATAAAGCTGTATTTTCCTCAGTCCACTGGATGTAATGTTGACAACTTGAGATACCATGAGACGTAAATTCTGAACATCATGGCATGGATGCATCCCAGTTTTCCATGTCTGGCGCCTCCTCATCCTGACTCTCATACTGACAGGAGGAACCACAGAGTCTGTTGGGTTAAAGCTCATCTTCTGAAGTTGGGATGTTTTTCCTCCAACAGGTTCCAGAGGAATCACCTCAAACCAGATGTTGGACTGGATTTTATTTCACTGTCATTTGTGAAATAAAATCTAGAGCCTCATTAGAGCCTCATTTTCAACAGTGGAGCTATAAAGATTGAAAAAGGTTATTATTAAGTCTCATCAACATCAACATTTCCACTAAATAAGAGGCAAAAAAAAGTTTGATAGAGGAAAAGCCTTTCAGATTCTGAGCTCAAAGCGAGATGCCAGACAGCACCAAACTACTTTTTATAAAATATTAGACAATTAATTTAATTTCACAGAATTATTGCAGTAGAAGCCATTTGTTTGTTAAATACTTAATGAAACATACAACCTGAACAGGTGATCAACTCAAAACCACTCGCACCTGTTGCCATGGCAGCTGCCTGCGCTCTGCAATCCCAGCAGAGATTACTTTAAAAACATAATATTCAGTCCGTTACGATATCAGCTTTTCAGGCTTGATATTTATTTTGCAATTATTAATAAGCACTTTCATGAACACAGCGGTGGCTGATTAGTTCATTTTAAACTCCTGTTCTGCCAGTTATTTTAGTAATGGAACCGAAACGTACAGAATTGCGCAACACCTTGTTGACACAATTACTGAGATTATTATTTTTGTTGTGTCATTAATTTGAACACGTTCTTTAATAAAGTTACAAACGTTTCGATAAGGACCCAGAGGAGGACCAGCTGGTCTCAGCCTCCTGGCTGCGTTCAGTTTCTCTCCTAATGCTGAGATCGACTCAAAACCTTCCGCCATCCACATGTTGCAGCTCTGCTCTAGCAAAGCATGAACAGTTCAGAAACAATATGAAATGGGAAACAAGTTATTTATTAACTGATTAAGTCGTGTTTTAGATTGTTCTTGAAAAACGAATCAGTCACGGCTGATTAGTGGGTGAACTCACAGCTACACAGTGAACCACTGATTCTTTACAGCAGACAGACGCTCCTCTCTCTTGCAGGTACTGCGGAACCCGCTAAGTCTTTTAGGGGTAGCAGTACCCTGCCGTACCCCCTTACTGTCACCCCTGCTCAAGTCATACAGTAAATCCCTCTTTATTCCACTTTCAGTCATTCAAAGGCAGAGGTGGGCAACTCCAGGCCTGGAGGGCCGATCTCTGCAACTTTAATATGTGTCTCAACTTCAACACACCTGAGTTAAATAATGAGGCCGTTAGCAGGACTCTGGAGAACCTGACTGCACTTGGAAGGTGTCTAAGAGTTGCAGGACACTGGCCCTCGAGGACCAGCATTGCCCACCCCTGTTCTAAGGAGTGTAAATATGTAAGCAAGAAGCTGTAAAGAGGGTTGAGATTAGAAAGATAAGTGGTTTCATGAAGCACGTGCGTGTGATTACATAAAAGACCAAAGACAGCAGAGTTAAAACGCAGAGAAAGTCATCTGATCAACAGGCGCCCGTAAAATTAAAAACAGAGGGTAACAGATATTTAGACACATTTAGACAGTTACCTCACTTATCATCCATGGTCTCTCTGAATTATTTGTCATTTTGGCAACATGAACATATTTATCACATTTTCTGGCACTAATATCACAAAAGAAAACTAAATTAATGCAAAAATCCTGAGTGTTTGATCAAAGTCTTAGGCTTTGTGATCTTTATAAAAAGAAATATCTCTGCCATGTCATTTGAAAAAAAGTAACATTGTAGACTCTGGATCGGCTTCAGAAAAGTTTTTATCACATAAATCCGAACAAATCCGCCCGAACAAAACATGCCAGACCTACAGGCTGGCATGTTTAAAAATCTATTCATTTTCCCAGAAATCCGACTACATGTGGACTGTTTGTTGGAAATAACGACTGCAACTTTAGAGCTTTTGAAATAAATCCCATAAGGTCTTTCTAAAGTTACTCCTTGATATTTTTTATACATTTTGTCTCATTCCCACCACCAGCATCTGCATCACTCTGACATTTTGCCCCAAACTGGAATCTCTTAGTCTCCTTCAGCTGGTCTTACCTTTCCTCACAGCGTGGATGTGTGGCGGTTCCGACCCGGACAGCCTGAAGGAGAGGCTTTCTGGGTTGTCAGGAATCTTCACAATCCTAGACAAGGAAAAAAGACGAGTCAGGACAGCTTGTGCTTGGTGTCTGCTGACCATGTTGACCTGATTGATTCATGGGACTCACTCCTTGGCTTTGGTGGCGACCAGCAGCCGCAGAGAGCGTCGTATGCAGAAGGCCTGGCTAATCATGGCCTCCACCTCGGAGAAGGAACGGAGGAACAGCAGGTCCTCGTTGATGGTGTGGATCTTCCTGCCCACCTGCAGGCCGGCCATCTGGGAGGACAGACAGACAGACAGGAGACACAAGGCTCTTTTTAGAGCCTGCAGCTTTCTTTCAAAGCATTCAGAAGAGATTCAGATGAACCACACTTAGTTTACGAACGACCTGCCACAGCAAGACCTCGGCTGATTTTCCTCCATGTGAGGCAAGTTTTTCCCTGACTAGAGTCAAAAACACAAAAAGTATTTTTTCTAGTTTCTAGTGAAAATCTCTGTCTAAACCTGAAATTAAAATGAAAATAAAATTAGCTTACTAGGAACTTTTCTGCAAGATATGGAAGTTTGTTTTGATCCTCTGGCAGATTTTTTCACTTATAATAAAATGTTTTTTTAACATTATAAGCTAAAAGTAATAAATCAGGGGGATGAAATGTTTCTTTTTCTTATCAATATTCAGGAGTTCTTGACTAAAACAAGCTCCTTCATCTTGCAGAAACGTTCACTGCTAATTATATCTTATTTCAAGTGCATGAAGATATTTGTACTACAAATTAGCTAAAAATCCTTGGTTATAACTGTTTTTGCAGTGCAGTGTGTTTTGCAGTGTTCAGCATGTTGAGTGGAGCAGAACCAAGCAACAGAAAGCAAGAGACACAAATCAAGTATGCAGGACTAAGCAGGTACAGAAAGTTACATTTTCATACAGTGCATGTCAAGATTGATAGATATGATTGTGCTGCACATCTGGTTACTGCTGGATGGATTTCATCACAGTTTCATCACAGTTTTAAAAAATTAGAATAAATAGGAGTGGCAATATGGACTAAGAAAGTTGTCGCATTATTTTATGGCACAGTTGTGATAATGATACGTATTATGGTTTTAAAAAAAAATACTTATTACTATTTTTTTTTGGTAACTGTATGGCACCACAAACAGATTTGAAGAAATATTCCCATTTGCAACAGGCTTCTTCAAGATGCCACTTACTTTAGAAAGTGTTTTTTTATTTACCTTTAATAACTGAAATGTATCTTGACAGTAATAAATCAAAAGTCTTTTCATGACAAGAAAGTTTTCATGATAACTGATAACTGCTGGGTCCTACCCTACATGTTTTCAGTGTGATCAACGTCTTTGAGTCTACGACCTTCACCGGGTCAAGTCAACCTTTACATAGATTGAAAGCAACAACGCAGTAACCATTGCATGTGTTGCTCTTCCATGCAGTCACGTCTTCAGTCACGTTGTCAGAATAATGCCGCCTCTGTCCGCAGCGCTGAGGGAGCCCAGTGTCCCAGGAACGGAATGGGTCGCGGCCGAGCCGCACACCCTGACTCTGGACTGCAGCCCGGCATGGACGCCATGGCAACGGGGAGGAGCCACGGCCCCTTGGACCAGGAGAGGATGTATGTGATTATACAGCATGGGAGCCGGACGACACGTGACTTTCTATTATAGCACCGTATAGTGAAAGCCCTCGCTGTGTGAGTATGTGTGTGTGTGTGTATGTGTGTGTGTGTGTGTGTGTGTGTGTGTGTGTGTGTGTGTGTGTGTGTGAGTGTGTGTGTGTGTGAGTGTGTGTGTGTGTGTGTGTGTGTGTGTGTGTGTGTGTGTGTGTGTGTGTGTGTGTGTGTGTGTGTGTGTGTGTGTG
>CAEGAF010042552.1:0-32952 GCA_903067075.1 Micropoecilia bifurca | reverse complement strand
CCCCCCCCCCCCCCCACTCCGGTTTGATGCTCTTGCATAGTTTATGCCCTGTAGCACTCGGCCTTGTGGAGACGCATATATATCTGGGATTATATAATCAGGTGCTTACGCAACGCTAAAAGAGACTGCAGGAGGCAAATTGACATACACACACTTGGAGAGATGCAGAGTGCGGCGGCGGCGGTGGTGTTGTGTGTATGTTGGGACAGAGAGGGTGTGTGTTCATCTGGTGTTTCATGTTTGGATTAAACCAAATCCCACTTCTCTCTCTACACACAACTGTTGGCCCTTTTAAAATCCTCTGGTAAATCTCTGGTTATGGGCTTTGCCTCTGTTGTGCGAAGCCAGAGTGTGTGAGTGAGTATGCGTGTGTGTGTGTGTGTGTGTGTGTGTGTGTGTGTGTGTGTGTGTGTGTGTGTGTGTGTGTGTGTGTGTGTGCACATGTCCAGTTTTTACATGTCAGACTTTTAGCTTCTTTTCTAAGATTCAGCTCGTTCGGGTTGAGGTTGCTTGGTGTAGAACAACCTTTTTGTCCTCATTGTCTGCCAGTCTAATGCCAGTTTTTGTTTTGTTTTTGTCCAGACACACTTCTAATTTGAGAATATTATACATTTAATGTGCATTTGCTTAACCAGGTATCAAAAATTTCTCCCACCTAACATGTAGTGTATCAATCATTTACTGTAATTTAGTACATGAACTTTAACATTGGCCAAAATAATCTTTCACTTGCATGTTCTCATTGGTCAAAAAACTTAAGTTTTTTTTCCTTTTTTTTAAATGTAACATTACATTTTATGGGTATTTTTTATTTGCAATTCCAATTTAACAATATATCGTATTTAATAATACGATATATTTCAAAATAATGCACAAAGTTGTCTGATCATTGCTGAAAATCAATCTATGAATTTTTGCAGATCTGATTTTAAAAAGTAATAGTTTTGCATGTTTGTCTTATTAAGAGGAAAGCAAACTACTTTTCCTCACCCTAAATTTTCCAGATTGATTTTCTATTTTGTTAGGTTGTGAAACATTTTCAGACTTTTCTCAACAATAACAATGAGATCCAGCTTTGATAATTTGGCCAAATTGAATTAAAGACCTGCTTTTGGGTATAAAGACCCAGGACATTTGTTTTCTGTTTTTACCATGAAATTAAGCTAAAACAAAGAAATTGTCATTGACTGTTTCAGTTGAAAACTTCACCAAAAAAAAATTTAAATTAGAAAAAATTCTCAAATGGCATCAGTCGTCCATGCTGGGGAAAAAACAAAACAAAAAACCATGCAATTGTGAATTTGAATTTTTAGTGTTCATATATTTATATGTGTATTTGGCCAACTAAACTGAGTTAAATTAGATACAGTATGAAGATCACACTTAGTCACAACAGGGTTTTTGCTGGTTCCACCAACTCAAAATTAAGAGTTTTTAAGACCTCTATGGATATAATTTAAGACCTGATTCGTGACAGAAATGTTTAAAAAAAATTGCATATTTTGTATGGTAGTCCAAAGTTTTTTGCACACAATACAGGTAACATCGTCTGGGTTGGAAACAAAAGTGAGCCAGTGGCAAAGATGAACGTCCTCCAGTCATCCGGTGATAATTCACACTTACCAATGATGTATGCAAAAAGCTAACTAGCAGTTGCCTCAACTTCTTCTTGTTACAGAATCTTAAGATGTCTGCGAGCGACTCAAACCTTTACCTGATAGAAAAGTCCCAGGACAGAAACGATCTACACTATACGGAGTGGTGGAGAAAGTACTCAAAAAATGTACTTAAGTAAAAGTACAAATACACAGTTAAAAATGTACTGAAGTAAAAGTCAAAGTACCACATTAACATTTTACTTAAGTAAAAGTCAAAAAGTACTGTCTTTTAAAAAATACTTAAGTATTAAAAGTTAAAGTACTTGCTGAATACATAACCTAATCGCTAATATCATTAACTGTGCTGAACGTATTTAATTTTAATACATCAGAAATGTGCCATTTTAATGAGCAATGCCACAGATTAACCATGTTCTTATTGTGTTTATTCTCTGTAACATAATTTAGACTTAGATATGTGATCCTGTGAATCATAATGTCAGGGATGGAAACATCTTGTCTCCTGTCCTAACATAGCATGAACTTCATTAGTGACATTGTAGCAGTGCTGTAGTCAAGACCACGAACCCGAGACCAAGACCAGCCCTGAGCCATGACACAATAAAATTAAGTTTACCTATCAAAATTGGTTCTCAGATTGATCTGAAAGATCCATATTCCCATAAAAACACCTAGATATTAAATACTTAGAGCTGAAATATATTTAATCAGTATAAATTAAAACTCATTTCATTCTGTTTTGCTTTCATCGCTGTGCTACAATCCGCAGAGGTCTCCTGCTATCCCTAGAAAAATAACGCCCTGGGCGGTTGCCCATGTTTCCCATGTCAGAAACCACAACTGAAACATTTCAATTAACAGTAAATAACGTTCAACTATGAAAACTGTCCAACGGGCAACAAGTAACCAAGCAGAAGAGAACAGTGACTGTTCTCACCTCCATCCCACTGCGATGTCTGCCAGCATGACAGGAGACGAAATCAATCAATGAGCTGCTCTGTGTTCATACATTCAACTTTTACTTATTCGGCGATTAAATAAATGTGTGTGTGTGTAGCTACTGCAGTGAACATAAGAATAAAGAGGCTCCCAGAGAGGCTTCAGTCCTTAGGACTTAGTAAAGATCCGACCAGAAGAATCTGTTAAATAACTATACTGCAGACTTTGGTCACAGCGTTGTCCCTCCGCGTGCAAGTAAAGGTGGAGGCGATGGGTGACAACAGACACGTAAGTCACTTTATTGCTTGGATTTTACGGCGCCACCTTAAGACCCTGAACTTCACATTTAAAGGGACAAATAAGCTCAATGCGACTTGGATGTAACGAGTAACGCGACACTTTTGTAGAAATGTAGTGAAGTAGAAAGTACAGATACTTACTGTAAAATGTAGTGGAGTAAAAGCAGAAAGTATCCATTATTAAATGTACTTAAGTAAAGTACAGATACACAAAAATTTTACTTAAGTACAGTAACGAAGTACAAGTACTTTGTTACTGTACTTAAGTAAAATCCCTTTATCCCTAGCTCCACAGCTAGCTGTATATACGAGACTATACGAGATGAAACAGTCCTGCTACAACAAAATTTAAGCCCTGTGACTAACTTATTTAAGACCAACTTGCATATTTTCCAATGAATTTAAGACAATCTAAGGTCTTAATTTTGCATACATAAATTTCAGACTTTTTAAGGATGCATGGACGCTGCCCACTAGCATAGCCACCTCTGGTTGAAAAGCATGAAGTTGTGTAAAAGCATGAAAGCTTCATTAATCAATCAGACTTCCAAATAGCACAAGGCCACTACACAGCTGTACTCTGCTGCTCCTTGTCAGGTTGACTGATTTTGTGTAAGAGTTGAAGGTAATCCTTTTTAGCAGCAGAGACAGAAAAAAGGTGGGATAGTGTGTCAGAGTGACATTTTGGGGTTAGTTTTTCCTGCCAGTGCTTCAGACTGTGGTGTCTTTATCTCCTCCCCATCGCTGTATATCTGTCTCCATCTCCTGGAGCCATCCCCATCTCTGCAGACAAACCCTACAAAAGTGAAGTAATATCCTGTAAAATTCAGCCTAGCTCAGGCTATCCTCG
Source organism: Micropoecilia bifurca (assembly GCA_903067075.1). Taxonomy (NCBI): domain Eukaryota; kingdom Metazoa; phylum Chordata; class Actinopteri; order Cyprinodontiformes; family Poeciliidae; genus Micropoecilia; species Micropoecilia bifurca. The sequence continues at coordinate 29,245 of CAEGAF010042552.1, read as the reverse complement.
TGACCTGTGTGTTAATGTGGTGCACTCATGGGATTTGGTACATTCACCTTGGCAACAGCATCTATATCCAAAATGAACTTGCTCGGTAGATGTAAAAGCCCGAGGAGCGACTTCAGGAAAGAACAGAGTAACCTTCATTTGTCCACCAACGGGGAATTAGCTTAGCTACCCAGTTAATACCGACCCACTCAGTAAATGTGCCAAAAAGGGCAATGACGGCGTTTAGCACAGCTTTTTTAAGACTGTGTGAAAAATACTGGAGGGTGCTGCTGTTGTACTGGTGGTGCTTTATTGGTCATCAGCAGAATCCATCCATTTTCTTTACACCCTTGTCCCTTAGTGAGGTCAGGAGGGTTGCTGGTGACTATCTCCAGCTCACGTTCCGGGCGAGACGCGGGGGTCACCCTGGACAGGTCACCAGTCTGTCGCAGGGCAACACAGAGACACACAGTCATGCACACACACACTCACACCTAGGGATAATTTGGAGAGGCCAATTAACCTGACAGTCATGTTTTTGGACTGTGGGAGGAAACCAGAGTACCCAGAGAAAACCAGAAAGAGTCCCGGGGCCGAGAATCGAATGCAGAACCTTCTTGCTGCAAGGCAACAGCTCTACCAATTGCAGCCATCAGCAGATTCATTTATCAAGAAAACAAATAGTTTGAACCAAACTGACCTTGACAAATTATGTTGTCGTGAAAACTTTCTGCTATTCATGCCGCTTGAAATGTTTGAAATTTTATCCCTTTAAAATTTTGAAATGCAGACTTTACTGTATTTCACTGGGATTTTATATGACATAAATACAGAAATATACAAAGTATTCCATAATTGTAAAGTGGAAAAATAAGGGTACAGTTGACTGGCGTATATACACGGTTTAGTATTTACAAATTTGTTATTTGTAGATTTTCTTTTTTAAGGAAAATTACTCCCAACTTTTTGTAGGAAACCTGGAAAAAATTTGAGGATTTTTTTTCGTAGAGATTATTTAAAATATGTGAAAGAAATTCGGTTTGGGAAGTTGAAATACCTAGCTGCAATTCTACTTACCATGCTGTTGCCAAGCCCCATTTACAAAACAGGAATTGCAATGTCGTACTTTAAGTAATTACATAAAATCAGTTCTGTGATTGTCCAAATGGCTCATGATCAACAATTTTGTTTGAAGACTAAGATTTGTCAAGTCATGGCCCAATGTTAATGGTTTGCTAAAGCTGTAAACAGGTGATTATAATGTGTTTTTTTCTATTATTTGACCCATTTAGTCATTTCACACACCTTAAATGGTTTTCTGTTTGTAGTTTAAACAAGACTACTCCATGTTGGCCCCTACTTTGTCCCATATCCCCTCAGTACACAAGTATTTTCATAAAAACCACAAGGCCAGTAGAGACGCTCTGGAAAATCAAATTTGTCTAATTTACTTACAGCCCACAAAGGCCACATGGCAAACTTGGGTTTGGTTGTGAATCTGATTCTATCCTCTGCCCTCCATAAACTGTACCTTAATTTTCTGGCTTGCAGGAGAGAGTGTTAGTCGTAGAGAACAAAAACTTCAAATTTAAATCTGGTCCTTTAAGAAGACCTTCTCATACAGCGGGAAAATGATGAACCAGGAAGAGGACAGGAAAAAAGGTTTGTGAACGGGATGCAATCAGTGATCAAATGAGGCGGTGAAGGGGTGGTGAGTGTGAAGGGATGAAGGAGAGATACATGACGTGATGAGTAGATGGAGACAGAGACTGAGCTGGTTGGGGCGGGGGGAAGTACGAGGGGTTGGGTGAATAGAGGGTACAAGGCTTTATTTAGTGCATGCCTGCAGGTGTTGCCTAGTAACAGAAAGGAAACAGATCGAGGGTAGAAAACTGGAGAGCACATCCTCCTTTATCTTTTCGCTCGCTCTCTCTCTGTTCTTGGCCTTAACCCTCTGCCAGAATCCCAGTACAGGCAGTACACACACAAACACACCCCGTTTCTCTGTTTCTACCCACCACCACCGGCTTACGCTCAGCAAAGGCCCCGTCCCTCATTAGCAGTCAGGTTGGCTGCTGTCCTCCTGTCAGAAAGACGCCGAGAAAAGGAGGGCAAGGAGAGGGAAGCGACAGATTAAGCAGGAAAAGTCGACAGAGGGGAGAAAACGAAACGCAAAAAAAAAAATCACAGCCATCAAGGTTGTTTTTATAGCATTCGTTGCCTCGTTACGTGTTATCTTTAAGCACACATCCATCACAAAGCATCCATCCTTCTCTTAATGGAACTGATTCGTCTTCCGTGTCTTGCTGGAGAGCGTAGAAAATGAGAAATGAGGTACGGCTCCTGATTTGCCAATCCGGATGAGAGACTCTGGAACAGAGGAACAAGTTAGCTGTAGGCATGTTGCAGAACAACTAGCTGTATAAATCAGTGTTTTTTGTATGATGGAGGCAGAAATGTGGTTACACTATGTTCTTCCAGTCCAGATGTTATAGGGTCAGAAGATTCTAGAACAATCAGAACAAGACCAAAGTGCAATTTCATTGTCTTAGACCAGAGCAGCTCCTTTCTCACAATGTCAGCAGGTTATCTAAAAGCTGTGAAGCACTGATTGGTCTTTAGCCTTCGAATACTTCAGAGTTGCTTCTCACATATGGGTGGGTTATATGGACTTAAAAGTTTATTCACAATATTTTGTGGTACTATTGTGATAACAATACAAGCAATAATGAGAACTGTTCATTACTTTGTAGGTAACTGTGTGGCAGTGATGGTCTGACATACCAATCCCCACAAACACAAATGCTGCTATAAAGGACGTCCCTATTTATAATGCACATCTTTGGTACACCGGTCACATAAATGTGTATCGTTAAACTGCACTCTGCATTTAATCATACTTTCAAATGTATTGATGCTCTCATTGAACAAAGTGGGGAAGAAAAAAACTGTAAAACTGATAATTCTGACTATACGGACAGTTTTGAGGTGCTTAATGTCATCGATTGGGATTTATTGTGACAATACATAGAAACTTTTATCATAAGAAATTTACCGCGATAAATGATAAACGATATGATAAGTGCCCACCCGTAGAATCACCTATATCCCTCAAAACTAGGGGAGTCTTTGATATCAATACCATCCCAAGTAAATACAGGGCTAGTACCGTCAATACCGATACTTGTGCTTTAAAAAGAAAAATTATTATTCAATTATTTGGTGAAAACTTTTAACAGATATCCACTTCAGTGACCTGTCTGTTCAGACTTGAACCAGGTCTAGAGATGCCACTGCTGATTTTATTTTCTACTCCATTTTACATCCAGGAACTCATAATATCCATCTCTGATTGTCTGTCTGCTGTCCTGTTGCTTTTGCTCATCAGAGCATGTCTTTGGGCCGAGAGAAGGTCTTGTTTTGCATCTTAACACCTCCTACCAGACTGGAAAAAATAAAAAGAAACCTCCTGGTTCTCCTTCACAGCCCCTGTCTTATTCTGTTAGCGTCTCCATCTATCTAGCTCTCCTCTGGGACAGAGAGATCACCTTTTGTTACATCCCAAACCATTCAGGAGCAGGGCCTGACTCTCAAACATTATCGACTTAAGAACTCACTTAGGGTACCGCACCCTAAAGGAACTGATTGGGAATCAATGCTGTAGCTGTTGCCAGTGGGACATAGTCGGATCTGATCCAAATGATCAACCTTGATCCCAATACATTTATTAGGACAGTCAAATTAAGCCAAACACACTCACAAAAAAACTGAATTCACACAAATCTGCTTATTGTGAATGCTGCTTGTGAAAGAGTCTAAAAATATATATTTTTCCCAACTGCACTGTGCTATATGAAATATTTATAGCCAGCTCCGTATGGTCTGCTAAGAATGTTAAAGATGCTACAGCGTGAGAGACGGAGAAGCTGGACATGGCTGCCAAAGCTCACTGTACTTCCTATCCCAGCACCAGAGCTTACGTAAGAAGAGCCAATTGCAGTTTGATAGGGACAAGTACAAGGTTTACTCTATCTGGGTTTAACACATGCGTGAGAGAAATACAAAGAAAAGCACTTCTTTCTACAGGATCCTATATTTATCAGCCTCACTCTTTGGTGCCCTACAACTTGCTATGATGTGATTTTCCAAAGCTTGGAGAGGCACCAAAAATAAGAGAAATGAGTCATTTTAAAGACAAATTCACTAGTAAAGGAAATCTTACTTGCCCACTTACAGATTTCAAACTTTTACATTAGATATTAGAGGTATTCATCTGGCCTCTGCCTGTCTAAGTTACTCTTCAAACTCGAAGCACACAAGGAGATTTGAGGCAACACAATTTCTATGCTGCTGAGCTGTGGTGCAACACATGCTTTTCAAAACGCTCGCTAATGTTGAAAAAAAAAAGAACGTAATTTTGCAATTGCGGTGTTTCTGTTAAATATGAAACATGATTAAAATCACATGTGAATAAGTTTGTTTGCTCAATAAATCATTAAAAAACATGATCTTCCTACCACTTCTTGTCGTCTTCTTTGACGTTTTTGAAAGCAGTAACATCCGGTTGTTGATCACGTAACTTGCATGATATGAAAAAAAAAGAAAATGCTTCCATTGCAGTTTTGCAAAATACACCCAATTTTCAGGCAGCTGAAAACCCAACTCATCCTAGAGCAAAAAAGTTATCAAAAAACAGTTTTAAAATTTTTTGTCATTGAGCAACTTTATTTTCGTAATTTCAATTTGCGCAATTACATGGTCAATGGAAACACGATACTGATGTTTAAGCTAATTATTATCTAATAGTGTTATCTAGGGGCAAGTCTTTATTAGAAATGACATTGGACATGGTGAACTAGCCACAGTTCAGTTGCTTTTGTTACACAGACACATTCATTAAATAATGCTTTTTCATTCAATACGTATCTTTCTCTATTTTATGCCACAATGTGGACATCTGAGCCGTAAATGAAAGTCAACACATACCAAGTTAGTTTCATTTAGCAAATTCTGTCATATTTAAAATACTGGGATTTAAGTGGATAAAATTGAAATACATTGAAATTATTAAAAAGTAGTTTGCCATCTTTTTTACTCCTCCAGGCTTTCGAAGATCAATTTAGATATGCCAAGAAGAATTTTATTAAAAATCAAGCAAATAGTTCAGAGTTTACAAATAGTCGTGACAGAGCTTTCATTTTTCAACATGCATCTCGTCTTTTTCTTTCAATTTATTTGCTAGAGTTTTTTTTTCCTTTGTATATTGCTTGTTTAACACACACAAACCCGTTGCAGCTTCTTGCTGCGTGTGTAAGACCGAAAACAAATTTCAGATTGAGCACCACATTTCCCTGGGAGATGCTTCTGAATCGGTCACGGAAGAATAATTCATATTCTGCTGCATGGAAGAAAATTGCATCTCTGCACAGGGAAGCTTTAACTCATCCTGCACCGGAGATGCAGCATCACTTAGCTTACGCACACAGTTTTTGCTATCATTTCTCAGTCTTACAGCTGGCGAGAAAAACTATTATTAAATTATGAGAAAATGATTTTTTTTTTCACTTGACTGCATCACTATTTATCATCGTCATGGGAGGGAGCCATCTTACTAGATAAAGTATAATTTCTGACCCATGTGTGATTGTAAAGGCAGTAAAAGTAGATTACATTATAATCAGTTTGGGTTTTTTTTTTTCTTTTCTGGGCCTTCCTAAACCTTTCCTTTCAACTCTGTGGCCGCTGGGAAAACATTGATGCATAATGTTTGTAAGTTTAATGAAGTGTGTGGGGAGCAGAGGAAATGGAAAAGTTCCAAATCAAATTTTTTCAAACCAAGTGTAAATGATTCAGATAGAGCTGAAACTGTCTCACTGCTTAAAAACAGACTTTCACTCTGTCCATCTTATTCCTGATGGTGTTGCGGTAGAAATGGTTATGTGTGCAACTTGAAGTTGCAGGAAAATTATTTTTTATTTAAATTTTTTTTTGGAAGCTTGTAGCAAGCTGTATTTTGAAGCAACTGTTTGTCGTTAAGCTAATCTTCGTGTGTTTTAATAATAACACAGTCAGGGACAAATCTCAGTTAAGGTTCGGACATGTCGGAACACAAGAACCTGTTTCGCGCCGTTCACTGGTGCATCTATACATACCGTAGTTCTCCACCAGTCTGAACTGGACGTGATCCGCGCCATCTTGGTAGGCAAGCACAGCACAAGTCTCAGATGAACCGTGGCTTCCAGACCGACACAAAGAAAGTACATTAATACTTTTGATCAACGTGCAAGAGAAATAGGAATCAACAAAATCGCTATTGACCCGTATGAGACAGAAAATGATAACATGTCAGAAGATGTGGACAAGCTGCCTCCAGGTTACTGTGAAATAGTTTACTGTGGATATGAAGAGGAGCTTCATGGCCTGAAATCCAATCCAATTGTTTAAATGGATTTGTAAAGGACGTTCAAACTGCATGATTAACAAGGTTCTGGTGTCTGGCAGAGTAAGTACATATAGTAACAGACACGAAGGCTACATGTCCTCCCTAGCTAGCAGATAAAAACTATGCTAGCTAAGCTAATTTAGCTAGTTCAGCAGTTAGTACTATTGTAAATATCACTGATATTTATCTTAGTATTACATAGAAGAGGGTAGAAGACTCAAAAACCGCAACTGAGTAATAGTGGTAATGTACTTACTGTTTTTGAGTTAGCTAGGAACAAGGCGAGAGCTAATTTTGGCTTGTTAATTGTTGTCATAGCAACTCATGACAGTTATTTACAGTAACTACCAAGATGCTGTCAGCTGTTTAGTTCCCGGAAGGGTGATGTCACCCGAGAATTACTAATATTTATTTTTGCATGAAACCTCGGTCTTTACAGCTTCATCACTTTGCCTTGCGATCCCCCAGAATGATGATGAAGAGTTTAGCTGGAGAGAAGTCACATCCCATACACCCCACTTCTACATTCATAATCCTGCATGAAATACATCACTCGCAACAAAATCTCATATCCTGGAAAATTTTTGTGTTTTCCAGGAGCCGTGCGCATGCAGCCCATTCATTTTCGTGTTGTTTGTCATGCTGCATGATCCTTTTACTAATCAGTTTTCTTCACCAGGGTTTTGGGAGAGGGAGGTGTGTGTGTGTCTGGAGAAGGTTTGTGATTCTTTAAATATAAGAGCAATAACCTGAATACACAAGAACAGTCACGGTCACCTTCTTTCAGCTCCATTTTGCGTCTCTGAGCCTGGCTGAGGCTGTTTCGGAGAATTTCTGTGTCAAAGTAACCTTGAGGGGATTAGGTATTATCTCACGCCTGAATAATATTAACCCCCCAGCTCTGCCCACTGTTGACGCGCACACACACAAACGCACAGAGTTAGCTTTTCTGTATGCTCACGGTGTTAACTAATCAGAAAATTAAAAGCTCATTTGCTTGCATTGGCGTCCTCGGAGCACTCGGCATAAGCTCGCTGTCATCACATCTCGCTGGCTCGCTGTGATCCACTGTTCAGTCTCTCTCTCCCCCCTAATGAGGAGTGGGTAAATATCAACTAGACAAAACCAAAAGTGCTCGGGGATCAATTAACAGAGACGTAGCCGCAATGATAACGGCAGAAAGCCGGCATTAAGTACCTTCTTTAAAAAAAAGTACACAAATCATTTCACGAGTTTCTGCTAATACGTGGCAAATTAACGTGAAAACCTGTTAACTTAATGAGTTTATGCATAGGCTCTTCTCACATTATCTCTCATAAAATCATGATTATTACCACTTCTTTTTTTTAATCTTGCATGGTTCCAACAAAAAGCAATGGGATCGGTTTCCCAGACATGGATTAAGATTAGAGTAAGCTTTTTTTTTTTTACTTGGGCTGTTTAATTAAAATTAGCTTTTATCCCAAGACAAGGGTTAATCCACGTCTAGCGATTCTGTTCGATAAAGCGTAAGTTAATGAGATTTAGTGGTGCAAGTAGGCAGACAGAGATATCTTTAGACAAAGACATGGGAGCTTCTTTCAGATTCCCTTGTGTAAACTAAGCTAAGCCACGCTAAGCTAAGCTAGCTGCTAAACAAATTTACCAGGAGCAGTAAGTGACACTAACATGCTTTCATATGATCCTTACAGATGTAAAAATAGCATAAAAAGCCAAATAAACATACTGTTGAAAACTTGGGAATACACTACCTTAAATTTAAGAATGTTAAGCAAATGCACTAAGATGCTAATTCTACATCAGGTCCATGTTTAGCCAATTAATAAAGATACAAACGTATGTGTTTTCAACTTTGACATATTGCAACTACAAACTCAAATTGGGGTTTTGATTTGCTAGACTAACACAAAGTAGTGCATGATTGTGTAAACTGTAAGAAAATTGTGAAATCTATACAAAGAAAGAACCTCAAAAGTGTGAAGTATCTGAAGTATATTGTTCAGTTTTACATTGACATTCTTAAAATCCAAAGCAGCCAAATGGTTTTAAAATAGGAAAAAGGTTAATATTGTATTCTTATAACATAGTCATTTTACACATTTTTTATTTCAGATAAGTTAAAAAGTATTTCAGATTTTAAATTTTTTTAAACGATTTATTAAATTTGATCAGATTAGAAATAAATGTGTACTTTTGCCATTTTCTTTTTTACCAAGTTTGTATCTGCAGCTGCAAAATGATTCAATTCACAAATTTTGTTTTACTTAAAAATGTATCTATTAAAATGAATCAATGACTCTAGTAACCACAATTACTCTCTGAAATTCTGCTCAGGTAAATGAATAAAATACATTTTGTGCAACATTTGTTTCCGTTTATTTCTTTAACTCTGCTGAGTGCAGGAGCTTTTCCCGGCAGAGTTGTTAGTCTGACTCAGGTCAGGACACTTTGCTCCAGAAAGCCTCGACAACCATCACCTTTCCTTTTGCCCCCCCAACACGTTTTCCGAACACGTTGTTCCAGGCACAGCAAGGCAGCGTCTTTTCAAAGCCTCCATACGAAACAATCTAACACAAAAGCCGTCACGCCCACAGAAAACTAGATTACACTAATTTTTGCTGTTTTCAGGCTCACTGACATGAAAGAAAAATTGAAATCGAATATCACGATGCATGACATTAAACAGGAGGCTAAGTTTGCATTAGAGCTTCACAGGTGGTCAGTATAAGATTTTGAAACTGAATGTAACAGGTTTTTTGGTTTACACTCCTTTCTTTCTTACAGAAGTTGTCATTTTACCCATTACAAAACCAGTTGGCTGACATTATTTTATGACAGAAATGCACTGCTTAAAGTTGAAATAGCTGGATTGAGATGTAGTTGAAGAAAGAGCATCGCAAAGTTTCTGCTTTTTGCCTATTTAAGCATAATACTTTAATTTTAGGAAGGTTTTTCTTTAAAAAAAATAAATTAAAGAACTCAAAATAGCAGCAGGGTATTATTTGCATTAGATGAATAAGACTAACAGTTTCACAGATTCCTATTGCAGTAATGGGTAGTCAGCCCTTTTCACTGGTGGCATTTTATGCTGTAATTGCTAGAAAAGCAACAGTGCTGCTAACAGTCTCAATCAGACTCCTTCAGTTAATGCACATCAACAAAAAAAATTATGTATTGGATAGTGACTTCTGACAGAGAGACAACCGAATTGTACGTCAAACAGCACCAGTGAAATAAGCTGAGTAATGATTCTTGTTCACTCTAATAAACACAAATTTTATTCTGTCATAACTTTTTTTTACAACTCTGTAAGTCATTCTTGTCAGAACATACAAATTTGCATATAACAAAGACACGCCACTTTCAAAACACTCATGTTTTTGGATAAAAAGTTTCTCTGCGCTTGGATGAGGTGGTTTTTCGGCTGTGTGGAGGTAGATGTAGTTTGCAATGGAAGCACTTTTTTTCACGTCACACGAGGGATCAACAGCTGGCTGTTACTACTGGCAAGAACAACAAAGAAGTCGACAGGAAGTAGCAGGATAATGATGGTTGGGTGTTTTTTTTGTGTCTTTTTTCAGACAATGTTCAGTTGGCTCCACCAGAGCTCTTGCAGCATGGCACAGTTCATACAAATTTTCATCTGTTGAAGCCGTAGCTCTTCTATAACATCACCGACAAGAATTTGCCCAAACTGTAGCCGCTCCCAAGTATAAAGGGCTTGTTGCTAAAACTCCTGTATAAGACGCCTATTCCTCTGATGACTGATGAGCGCAACTGAAATAGGAATATAATCTCATGTAACTGTGTACATGAATCATTGCCATGATTTTAATGACTTACTGCATGAACAAAGTTAGTCACCTGTGATTAAATTTAATTTCCTATTCAATGGAAACGTTGCAATTGGGAAATAGTTTTTTCCAATATTGGCAGAATACTTACAAAGATTTTCACATTTGTACTAGAAATGCACCTTGATTTCTGAAGAGTGGCTAGGAGAAAATAGCCTTTGTTTTATGTCACAAGTAGACCTTAAGGAAACAGAAAGTCGTGGATTACTGATTACCAGACTATCTGATCAACTTAAAAGATGAAGCAGAAATTCAGGGTTTGAATTCAGAGTTATTTCTTTGCAAGATGAACCAGAGTTAAAAGTTGGATTATAAAAAATTCTCAATGACAGATTCATGCAGTTTCAATATCAATACCCAATTATCCTTATTGGGTCATAGAAGGCAAGTGTCTATTTCCAGCATTTATTAGTCAATGCTAATGTACACCCTATAGAGATCGACTAACCTAACTGGTTTATTTTACTGGATAGCCATGGAGTGAACATCAAAACCCTATACAGGCAGACTCCAGGGTTGTTGTTACCCCAATGACTTCCTTCCTAATCCTTCCTACTGCATTACTTTTTAACCCTCCCGCAGTTTTAGCACGACACTCAGGAAGAAGCACGGCAAATGTCATGGTCGGTCAGCGGTTAAGCTAGGGGGCAGATTGTCCCGTCAGATTGTCAGTTCCCGAAACCCAAACACACACAAAAAAAAAAAACCTCATCAAAGCATTTCGATCTCCCTGAACTGAGCACAGAGTAAAAAACAAACAAATGTCCTAATCTCTTAAGACCACAGGAGGGTTAAAGATGAATTAAGGATTCTGGTATTTTACAAATACTTGATTATCATACTCAAAAATGAAAAACACAAACTGCCATTTTTATTGGGTTTTTTTTAACAACAATCAACTGCCAACAAGACAGACACTTTTAATACTTTGCTGTTCTTTTAGCACACACCATTCATCATTTTCTTTGGTGTTCCAATCCAGTGTAGTTTTGAATACGATCGTTGCAATTCATATAATTCACACTGTTCCTGAATTATACATTCAGTCCAAAAAACGTCTCCCCATCACTTGTGCAAACAAGACTTTTTGTCCCCCGCCCCAACCACTAAAATGGACTGGTATGGTAAGACAACTGCTCTGTTCGCACAGAGGGAACAGCAAATCTCCATCAGGCTGGGCAAAGCGGCTCATAAAAGCACAGAGGGCTGGTGCTTCCAGCCCTTTTCTCCACCGAAGGGGGTTTTTAAGCTCTGCACCCACCCACCACAAAAGTGGGACAATGCAGGGGAGGCCGGGCAGAGGACACAGCAACCTGAAGTGGGTCATTAAAATGCATGAAGTGTAGCTCGGGACTCCAAATAAGAAACAAAACCACCAGATCAGTCGGGTTTCAATAAGATGTCATTTTTATTGCACATTCCTGTTTGGTCTTGCAACGACCTTTCACCTTTTGAACTTTTTAAGACCTAGATCTCTGACCAAACGCTTTCAAGGTGGGACACAAAAAAAAAAAGTCGCTCACAAGTAAGCGGATCATGGGTCAGATTTTCTGGAGATGTTACTGATCCTAGATCTGTTGCTAACGGTTGCCTGCGTCCAGGCTGTGTTGACTGCATTACACTCAAGCCAGATCAGTGTTAATTAGGACCAACGGAGAAGGGGCGGTGGTGACGTTACGGAAGGGAACAGGAAGGAGCGAGTGAATGTGTTACACTCCCGTTTATCTTTTCTTCACCCCCCGACAAAAACACACCTTCCTCCTATCGCAAAAATACATAAGCTATCTTTTTTCTTTTTGTTTACTTTTTTTGTTTTCTTCTCATTTTCAGGTGACACTTCCTGCAACATGCTTCAAATCATCATTTTGGCAAACCACAAATAAATTAAAACACAAACATTCATGTAACACAATGTGACTTTTTTCTTCAGGACATTTAGAAAGAAATAGAAAGTCCATACCGTACAGGACTCAAAAAAATAAACAGAAAATATTAATTTAAATTAAAAAAAAAAAGAAAAGAGAAGCATTTGCATTTTTGTTTTCTGTTTTTCTTGCTTTTTCTTGAAAAACGATATACAGTAGCTAGCTACCAATCACGTAACACATGCAGATATATTACAAATAGTCAGTTCACCCAGTTAGTTTCTGCAAACTACCAGTCTAAACTATGTCACAAAAAAGGTTTCTCTTGGAACCGGCAAACACTCAGCTTTTGAGATATTCTGTTGTAACAATTATTCAGATTACAGTTTTGTCTAAAATGACCAGCCAAACTCGTAAAAAACTAAACAAAACACTAGCGCGCTTTCGAACATGATCACATACCAGATGGTGTATCGCTGTTTCTGCCTCCGTTTACGTTTTTTTTTCTCGCTCACGGTTATTTGCTATCACCGCGAACCACGATTCGGCCCGTCCGAACTTATCATTTAGTTACACCAGACCACGAACAGGCCGCTCCCTCGCTTCGAAAGCGAAACGGGAGAGAAAAGCGACGATATGTCAGTGCCGAGCGCGAGGCTTGACGAACTCCGTCCTCGCGCTCCCGCTGCTCTTTTCTAATGACGGTCTGCGGAAATGTCAGACCAATTAGCGGCCTTTCCTCTGACATTTACCTGGAACGTAGCAAAACAAACCGGACTGTATGGAGGGACGGCTGCCTTCTGGGCAGACGGACCAGGCGTCCGTCTGCCCAGAAGGCGTCGGAAATTAGGCGTCGCTTAATTTCCGACGCCTAGAAACTCCTTTTAAAAGGGGGAGAACTCAACAGGTAGAGCAAATAATACCCGTCGCTCAGCCGCTTTGCAAAGCCACCTGACATTTTCCCAAGAGCAGCCGGCAGTGATCAAAGAGCGCTCAGTTCCCCTTCTCTCCCTCCCTCCGTTCTTCTTCTTCTTTCCTTCCCCGTCCTCCTTTTCTCCCCGCCTCATCAATCAGTTTTCTGATGCATTCGTTCACTTGAAGCGCCGCTCCACTCCTGGCAGCTCCCGCTTCGAGGAGTCGGCGCCACCGTCAACGTTACGGTGAGGTCAAACGCCTGTGTGGAGGTAAGAGGTTTTTCCCCTTTCTTTTTTCTTCTTCTAACATTTTCTTCTTTACATGAAGGGTCGACAGACCTCGTTTACGGTTAAAACTCCACTCATGTTTACCGTAATGACATAGACAATGGGACAAGACTGCTAGTGGTTTAGCTAAAGAAATTAGCGCTCCCTTTAAGTCGTAGCGTCGCTCGCAGTTAGCCACGTGTTTCACCGTTTAAAGGGTTGTTTCTTCATAAACACACACACACACACACACACACACACACACACACACACACACACACACACACTGAGGTCCGGCCTTCAGCTGTACCATCTGGTATCTAAATCATGGGAATTATATCCTCCTTCCACTCCTACAGACAAGCTAACATGAACGCAGAGAGAGAAAGAAAGAAGGTGACTGACTGTCATTCTGTTTATCAAACAGGGTCTCTGCATAAAGCAACGTGTGACTTTTTTTTTTTTAATCCATCTACGCAACACAGCTCTAAGTTTAGCCACAAGAGAAGGAAGGAGAAAGAGAAACAAAGCAAGTTAAAGAAGAAAGAGTAAGAGCACAGCTCCATGTAAATTACAATCGTTATGTTGCATTGAACTGTGAGCAAGGGCACAGTCGAAAGCAAGAGGGGGAAAAAAACGAATGAGGGAACAAGTGGGTATTAATGCCAGTGCGCTGCCCATCTATTAAACATTAACAGCTTAATTTGTATGTAAATGACCCGAGAGCTACACGAATGGTTGGTTGTAGCCAGTTCAGTGCTAAAGAGAGGACTGGTGAGAAAGATGAGTCTCCTTTATTCAGTAGTCTTTCACATGGGTGGAAAAAAAGGTTCGCATATCCGATTTGTCCGGCTGCAGGTACATAAGTGTGTGCTGGAGGGGAAAAAAAGAGAAAAGAACACGTAAAAAAAGACAACAAATAAATAAATCCAATGGAAGTGACGCACATTCCCAGCTGATTTCTTTTAAAGTGAAACATTCATACACCAACACGCTCCTTGCTCCTCTGCCTCTTTCTGAGCTAGCAGAAAGATTCCCTGGACAAGACGGTGAAGAACAAAACAAAATGCTTCTGTAGTAGTGTTTTAACAATAATAATGAAAAAAGTTACAAAAAGAAACGTTGAGTGAAACAGCCAAAAGTGAAGATGAGTCATTTTTGAGTTAGCATGGTGTGTTGTTTTGCGCGTTGAGGCTAGCTTGTTTTTTTTTTTTTCTTCTTCTTCTCTCTGGCTAGCCCGGGCGGGTGGAGGGATGGCGGCCGGTCACTCAGCCGTCGGAAATGGGCGGGGACACCCAGCCGTACTTCTCGTGGGTCTTCACCAGGGACTTGAATGTGGCCTCGGCCTCTTTACGACTAAAAGCTTTCTTGGACTTTCCTGATTTCCTGCAAATACGGCCCTGCAAGAGACAGAAAGAGGGGAAGAGGTGGTTAGTAAAGTGTGGCTTAGAATATTTGTATCACAGTCTAGACACACACACACTTTATATTTCTTGAACTTGCATTTCCATTAGTTGTATTCAGTGGTAAGGATGAATAAAATGGCTACTGATGTCAAAAAATACCTTTGGTAATCAAATGTAAGGATGTTCCACCTACGAGTTCAGAAACTGAAAGCCACACCATTTCCTAACTCTTCCGGTAAGTGACCTGTCTTTTTTTTCTTTCTACAGTCTGTGTTTTTCAGAGACAGTACTACGCATTCACTCATGTAGTAGTACATGTATGCCAGTCAGCCATCTTGGATTATGAGATCAGAGTTGGTGTGCAACTGTTGACTTATTGGCATTAAAATGACAACTTCTGGGGACTTTTCTGTGAAATATTAACAAATGTACTTTGGAAGTTTCCTCTTTTGACTAAAAAGAACATTTTTAGTCAATCAAGCAGCTCCAATTGAGGCTAAATAATATTTTTGTTTAGCTTTTTTATTCAAGAAACCAAAATTTATCTTTTTTAAAATGTCAGAATGGGTCGTTGATACCCTGGTACTGTGGTGGCACTTGAAGATGAAAACTGTTCTAATTTAATCACATTTGACAACATGTTCCTTAATTTCTGTTTAATAGCTAAAATAATTCATAGAGTAGCTTCTAAGATACAAGAAGCCTTAATTTTAATTACAGATGATTAGCTGCTGTTGAGATCACAAAAAAAGTAAAATATGTCTTTCTTCAACATAATTGTAGTTTTATTTTCGTAAAGGTTATACTCCCCACTGTCTGGAAATGCAATAGCAAACCCATCAAGGTGCTTGTTTTGCCCCCTGATGGCCTGACACCCTGACACCCTGACAGGAGAGCCAAAAATTAAATCAGACCCTCCAATACTGCTAATCAATAAGAAATTCTCAATTAATAATCATCTGAAAAAAGTAGACCTAGACTAGGATTTTGCATGATTTAAAGCCAAGACTTGCCCACGTGTGATTTATGTTTTACTCCATTTCATTCATTAAAAAGAAAAATGAACCAGGACAGGTTTTCTCCTGAGACCTGCTGCTGCTCTAAGGCCACAGAATCAATGCCGTTTTAGATCTAAAGCTGCTGCTGGGAGATCTGAACGCCGTGCTTAATAATTATTGTCATTATTGATTACCAGGCCAAACATTTTAATTTAAAATAGATTAGCTGTTTACCTTAGCATGTTGGAAACCGTTAAAATAATCATGACCTATCAGGGAGGTTTTCATTCATTCTGCAGTGGTTCAAAGAACAAAAGTATGCTGGTTACATTTAAACAAAAACGAGGCAGCAAGTTAATTGCACACAGAAAACTCGATCACTCAAGTTTTAAAGAAAAAAAAGGGAATTTCATCAGAACTTGCTCCCAAGTGAACTTTCTATAAAATCTATTGTTTCATCCTTGAAATAATTATAAAGAGCCAAATTTTCCCCAATATCAAACCAATTCATAAACATTGATAAACCAGTATCTTTTATTTTCATCACTGATGGAGAAATTGGTCAAATTTCACACTTTAGCTCTATTCTAAAGAAATGATATTGATGCAAATTGATCGATACAAAACATCCCATAACGGACGTTCAGCTAAGAAAAGATCAAAATGGCTCAACCACAAAAATGGCGACATGAAGAAATGACCCATATCTCTTTCATTCCATCTAAAAATAGCTTTCAGATATTAGTGCTTCTTTCCAATCACTGCTAATTAACACCACTTTATGGAAACAGACAATTTAAAGGGAAGCAGAAACTCCGCTTTAAACGAATGAAAAGAAATGAATTGTTCAAACTCCAAAGAGCAGCTCAAGTCAAAACATTGGCATTTGATATCTTGTACGCCGTCAGTCGAAAAGAAATATGGCTCCTTTGTTTAGCAGTGTTGTCATGCTCCCTCCTGCTGGCAACACAGATTTACAAAGCTAAAAAAAGAGCCCACACAACGCACATTGATGAAGTTAATGGCAAATGCGCTGCCGCAGGGGGAGAGATGTTGACAGAACGAGCGGCCAGAACGCGGGGCTGACCGGCGCCGGATCAATGTTTAAAAGGCAGAGAACGAGCTTTTAAGACGTCAGCTTCAATCAGAAGCCAAAACCAGAAGCAGCAGCTGCAATAAATGATGGAAAAGCCGTTCACGTGTGCACAAAGTAAGTCTTCTCCTGCGCAGTGCAAAAAGCGTTGCATCGTCTGACTGATGCATTTTCACCTACCGAACTGTAAGCCCGGGACTAAGAATATACGTGGGGGAAACATAAATTCAGCAGAATGGTGAGAGCTGCTTCTTCTGCTGTTATCGGCAGCGTTGAAGTCTTCCCTGAAGAAGCCTGCGAAGGCGGGCCAACAGAAAAGGAGACAACTGTCTCCGTGCTGCTAGGAGACATCTATGGCCATGACAACAACGCTCTGATTCATACCAGCAGCCACAGTTTTGCATGTATTAAAAATCACCTCTTTTGAGTTTCTTTAAGCTCAGCAGCATTTATTAAAGATAATACTGTGTGACAGTAAGTCTTTGTTCTATTGGATTTGTTTGTAGGAGTACAGGAACGCTGCATCATTTCTCCTCACCAGGCAGGTATTTTTTCTTGGCAGAAGAAAGTGGCATCGCGTCTTCGCGTGGAAACCGATACTAATGAAATTTCCTCAGAGGTTAGGTCCTCTGCATGCTGCAGTGCGGCGCGGCGCAGAGCAGCAGCAACCCCGTATCATCACACATCACCGCGCACTCCTGCTCTGCCTCGTTCAGGAGCCAGGGAAGGAGGCGTCACTCTAAAGCTGCACAGAAAGGTCATAAACTACTATTGAAGCGTTTTATTTTTCTCTTAGTTGTTAAGGAAACACGTCTCTTGTGCTCAAGAGACGTGTTTGAGCACAAGAGACGTGTACATCTCAACATCTATGAAGCAGAGCTGAAACTGCCAACAGATAGAGAGAGCATGTGCAGATCCTTTGTGCAGGATTCTGATCCATTTTTTTTATTGGCAGTAGGGAAAACGGTTCAAATGACGTATTCTGCTTTTCTAGTGATTTTGTGTTTGAATTTAAGCTGTGATTCCACAATAAATAAAAAAAGTGTGCCAGGTGTCAAAGATCACCTGAGAATATGTTTAGGTCAAAACAAAACTGGTAACTTTGCCACACAATCTGAAGTCTGAACCCTAAACCATGACACTTACCCTTGACCTTCAATACAAACTACATTCATGAGTTGCTAAAGTGCATCTTTATATTCTTTTAAATGGTAGGAAAAACATTAGATGAGGTGAAACTGTTAATTGGCTCTCTAAATACCTTCCAAGTGTTTTATAGAGTTCTTAAAAAATGAAGAAAAGCTCTGCTTCTAGAAAAAACACAGAATAGTAAGCAGGTCAGTAAGTAAGGGCAGTAGTAGCACCTTTTATTTTGAAATATGAGCCGTATTTACCCATAAACCTTTTATGAAACATTGTTTAAAGTGAACTTTAAATTATGTTAGTTGCTGTTGCGAACTCAAAGGAGCTCATTTGGAAAGGTTTTCCTTCACACACACATTATGCATTTCTGAATTAATTTGGGCCCATTTACACTGGGGTTGGTATTAGATCTAGTGAAACTTATTTGAGCAAAATTGAGCTAAATCTGACAATTGTAATTTGCCTGAAAAATCCAATATTTATTCCACATGCTCTAGGCTGGGTGGTGGTCTAGTGGAAAAAAATGCACCACCCACTGAACATTTAGAGACATATTGCTTCATGCAGATGTTGTTCATAAAACTGACTATTATTTTGAAGAGATTCTACACTAATACCCTAAAAACAGTCATAGACATTGTATTTAGCATCTTCCCTAAATGCTACAAAATGAATGTCAAAGTAGTACATTTTATGCCCTTAAAGGTTTACACATTTAAAATATAAACAAACCATTTCTCTTGCAGCTGCAGCTGTTTACATTTTCAGGCCAATTTCCAAAACATAACTTTGTGTCAAATTACCTCATAAGTAATAGTCCTGGAAATCTGACATAGTTTGTGGATGTGTGGAAATTAAGTACCGGTAAACAAAGAACCGGTAAAGCGAGAATGATGAGATTGTGGAGAGAACTTATCTAATATTCATGGTCCCTGTGCTTCCTATGGCCTTGTATAACTTTACAAAGCAGTTGAATAAAGTTGGAGATAATTTAAAAAAATAAATGTTTTCAATGCTTTCTTTCAAAGAACTGCCATTCTTTTGACAGTCTTGTACTTTCTTTTGGTGTCTTTGTTTTACTAACAGGGTTTAGGGAGTAATTTACAGTCTAGCTAGCCAACATTTATTAGATCTATGTGGATGGATGGATGGATGTGAACCCTAACTGGAGAGTGAAAATCTGTTAATTAAAATCTGATTTTAGGACTATATTGCCATACTGCAGTGAGACACTTCATGGAATATTCTATTGCCATCTGATGGAATATCATTGTGCCCTAATATGTCCCTGCTTGGCTATTTTGGGCCAAAAGCTATGCAGCGGATAAAAGGGGATGAGGTGCTAACAGAATGATCTGGAGATTAGGGCTGCAGTTTCCATTCTTGTAGCAACGGTGGCCTCGTTTCACCACAGGGCTTAGAGGCGCTCACATACATCCCGGCCAACCTATCTCAGCAGCGCCGAGAGTGGCCTACTAATTCTCCAGTTAGATAGTCCATCAGGGCGATTCAATTCATTTTAATGTGGAGTTTTGAATCATTAAATGAAGCCAGGTGAATGCACAGATCGGTGAGTAGTGTCACTGTGGACAGTAAGATGATGCTGAAGCCTATTAGCACTGCAATGACAAACAGTAGGAGTTTTTTTTTTTCATCATTTGTTTTGGAAAAATAAATGCATGACTCACTGGGTGACTCATTCAGATAGATATTATATTGCAGTGGTGCTTGGGGACTTGCTTTGTGGTCCTCCTTTTCATAAAGCCACATTAAATGACATCATTTCTTTCTCAAATGGCCCATCTGATCATATAAAACCTAAAACAACATGGGGCTACCTTCGTTTAAAACCTGCTTAGCCTCAAGTTGAGGCTGAAAAATGTTGATTTAAATGTTCAATGCAAACGAATCGTAAGCCTCAAAATGACAGCCTGCTGCCTCCTATTATCATTTTTCTGACATCTTACTATTGAAGAATTAGAACACCAGTGAACCTGATAAAGGATTCAAATTGATAGGCTTTGATTTATCCAATTTACAAAAAACCCAAGCATCTGTTTCTGCATCCTAAACAAAATCCACCATAATTAGCCAGATTTTGAAAGAGATAGTAGGTGTAATACAAGGTGTGTGTGTGTGTGTGTGTGTGTGTGTTTTCCCACGCCAGTGTGTGTTGTGATTCAGCGAACGCCCCAGGCGGACGCTGTGCCATGCCAGTGTTTATCCTGCTCAGCTAAGCGCTCGCTCATTGAGAGGGACACACTCTAGTGTAGAGTGGCTGTTGGGTAATCGTGTGAATGGAGATCAGTCAATGGGCTGGGCAGAGCAGGGAAGGCCCCAGTGCATGTTGGGAGGTAGCTCTTGGGGTCGGGTTGCATAATGCGGACATGTGCTCCAGGGGTCGGGATACACAGCTAGGGGGATCGATGCCATTACGAGTTCAGAAGCCCCATGGTACTGTTGGATGCTCATTCAGTGGTAAACAGCTGTTTTCTTTGACATAAAATTAATTGCATGAAAAGCGAAACAGTTGAAAAGGGAATCAAAAACACAACATCTAAAGAGTTATTTTTTTCAACTCCTATTTCCACACCATCAATTGGATATTGTCCTTGTGAAAACAGTTCTTCTAGCTCAAGGTGTCTTCCAAATTTTAAAAACAAGATAAGCCCTTTTGATATTGACCCTGCCACCCAGAATAATTGTTTGAAACAACATTCTGAAACCCTGAACGTCCGTGGACGTCTTTCAAAGCAAGGTTTTTAAGTCATGTTAAAAGTCACACTTGGTTGTCCAGTCTGATCGAAGCATCTGCCACCTCCAAACCGCATTCAAACATAGACGTCGTATTCACATTTCGCTTTTTAGTCAACTTTAAATTTTATTTAGATGGAAGGCATTGTAA
The DNA here is from genome assembly GCA_903067075.1 of Micropoecilia bifurca. Taxonomy (NCBI): domain Eukaryota; kingdom Metazoa; phylum Chordata; class Actinopteri; order Cyprinodontiformes; family Poeciliidae; genus Micropoecilia; species Micropoecilia bifurca. Next base: position 8,379 of record CAEGAF010042552.1, on the reverse strand, counting down.
TCTTTTCTGGAACATGTCAACACAATTTTGTTTGGAGAGGAAAGGTCCTCCAGGAAAACCAGAGTTTTATTGAAAGACACCATCTGTAGCTTCCTGATAAGGCATTCTTATTTATCTCTTCCCAATCCAGTTTAGTCAAGACAGTAGCAGTAAAACTGGCAGAATATGCCCTAAATTTAGCCTGATCAGGCACTGTAGTCACGCTATCACCTCTTGAGGATTATTGCCACCACTATCCATTTATCCAGAAGTTACATTTTTAGTATTTTGAAATGTGTTTAGTGCAATATGATTGAAAAAAAAAAAAAAAAAAAAAAACTACATGCAACCCATTGTCTACACCCCTGGTCCTTTAAGGGCTTCAGGGTGTGGGATCTTGATGCTAGGCAACATTTCCTCAACTATGTTAAACACTAAAAATCGAGACTGAATTTGCTAAATTTTCTCTCCATGACAAAATGTAACTCTTAAATCATTGCCATAAAAATCTGGAGGCTGTTTTAGACAGTGGCATCTGACATATATGATCTTCAGCTAAACTATACTTAGTGTATGCAATCTGACAAGTGATTTTACAGTTACGCAATATTGTACTACCATCAAACTATTGCATACCAGTTTTAGGCTTCTATAGTTTGTAAAGATGTGTAGCTTTTAGGAAACAGCTATTCAACATCACCTTTCTATGAATTTGATACTGCAGCACATGCATTTTGAGCACTGACAATGTTTGTAACTTACCAAAACTATGGGATGTCATATTCACCACATAGTCACTGCTACATAGTTTACACAACTTTCACTTCTTAAAGTGTTATACTTTATCTCATGCCAAACCATGCAAATGCTCAGTCTGTATCAATGAAGATTTATGAACTGAGCTCATTCTGAATTGTTTGACCAATAATTATTTGGGTACTTGAGGTCACTCTCTCAGTTTAAGGAGCATTGAGCTTCCATCAAACGAAGATAGCATACCCTGTCTGGGTGCAGAACGAGGAATGTTACCCCCTTCCTACACATACAAACACATTATCCAAAATGGCAGCAGATTCAAATTGACGCGTACTTAAATATGCCGACATATGCGGCAATCAAAGAAAAAAAAATTCAGTGACGGCTGAATTAATTTCCATTGAAATCGTTCATCCAAGCACCAAGCCGTCTTTATGCCTGTCTAACATTTCTCAAGTCAGCGGTTTGGAGTTTAATATGTGCTACTTAAAAACTCCATTAGGATCTGTCTGCAGTAAAGAGTGACAAGAGAGTGGAGCCGGTTGCACCGTATCAAATTAACTCTTGCGCAACTCCATACACAGGTTTATCGTTAAACACTTGTGCTCTCACAACACCGCAGCAGCACAGATCGGATTACCAAATTGGATTGTGTTATGAAGACACCTCTGCTGTGTTTGTGCTCCCCAGACTGGAGGTTTCTACCTTCTGCACAGCATTGGGGAGGTGGTTGTTTACCCAGACACAGGGAACATAATTGGGTTCCTAACCGGAAGTTAGATACCTGTCTGTCTACAGACATCAACATGTGGAACCGTGCGTGCGCCTGCTTGCAAAGGGACTGTGTTGACTCTCGACTCGGCGCTGTGTCAACGCATGTATCCTCTCACACTAAAAATAGGCAGGAACTTTCTAAACGGGCAGCATCACTATTGTCATATGGAGCATGTGGCCAAGGGCAGATAAATATATCCTGTGTGTTCAGGTATATATAGAGCCTTGTGTGCTTGGTCGGACATGATGCATGGGGGGCGAAAGCATCGCCTGGGTAATCAGGACGCAGCACATCCCAAGTGCTGATGTAGACACATCAACAAAGAGATAAAGCAAGGCGCACAAACACACACACACACACACACACATACAGGAATAATTAATCAATATTGTTTCCATTAGCAAAGCGGAGAAGAAGGAAAACGCCGTACCATAATTAGTGAAACGCTGCAGAGCTGCTTGCTCATCTCCTCAAGCAGCAAGTCGAGATCAACGCACACAAACACTCGCACACACATTTTTTTCTCGGTCTCTCTGAAGTGGGCACAGCTTCTGCATGACCTCTCTTGAACACACGTGCTTTATGACCACAGATGACTCTGGAATAATGCTGCGTTATGTCACCAAAGCTCTGTGGGATGGTGGTGGGGGCGGAGGATGGGAGAGTCTCCATGACACTTTCTGTAAGATCCAACACCAAAGCACTCAGAGCAAAGCAAGGGAGAACATTTTTTTAAAAAAAGAGCGTTCTCTCGGCATGAAATTATGTGAACGCGTTGCAAAAAACATGGACTTGCGCACTCAAAACGTCGTAGCTTGTGAGTGTGCAAGTCCTTGCTGCCATTTTCACCGGAACTGCGGAGCTGCTGCTGTGCGCCGCTGCCAGCGCTAAGGGATATGAAAAACAGATTTGGCAAGATTACATAATCCAGTCAGCCTAAATCACCAAGGACAACCGTAGGCTACATAGCTGCTGTCTGTACGCCTCCATCTGTCTCTCCGTCCATTGTCACGTGTTGAATAAATCGCTTTATTTTAGCCCAATGCTAAGTGCGAATGCTCATGAGAAGCGCGGTGGAAAACCGCAGGCGGATGTTTCTGTGTCATGGCGGCGGGTCTTTGTAGTCAAACTCTGCTGATTTATGGGGGTGATGAGAGGAGAGCCAGCATGGATGCACTGCATGAAATGGCTGCCATAAAATCACATAAATTTAATATGTGCTACAGTTTTGGCTTTTGCTTGGAGGAGAAACAAGAACCTGGTTGTGTGTAACAACCTAGAGTTAATAAACTGAGCTATGAAAGATACACAAAGTGTCTTAGAAGCAAACCTGTTTGATTTATTTTAAAGTGTAATGGTGAAATCACACTCATGTGATCCTATTCTGAGGTTTTAAGACAAATTTGTCTTAGGAGGAAAGCTGTCAGATAATAAGGTTGACTCCTCATTTTAAGCTGGTTGCTTATTTTTGAGTTATATATTTATAAATAAATACCTAGGTGAATAAATCATTCAGTTTAGTTCCCACATCTGCAACGATGTGGGAACCCTTAACATTCAGAAAACCCTGAATGTGGAGAACAGTTGGGCTAATAATATTTATTGACTTATGTAAAAATCTTTGTGCTTTTTTATTATTCTTGAAAACCCGCTACGCCACAATATCGTACCCACCTGTTCTGCCCCAGCCCAAAATATATTCTCTTCTAAAAAATATTTTATAAAAACTTTGGTGCTATAAAATGCTGATTTGATGAGGTCAAGAATGGACGAAATGGCTAAATAAACATTTGCTAACGTACCATATGAGCTGGTCAGTTCACCCTTATGCCAGTTTATACCTCAATTTTTCGGGTTCATAATAGAGGCGTCTGGTGTGGGAGGAATTATACTGAACGTTCACCAATTCACAACCATCAACCACTTTCATGGTTTCGTGGTTCGTGACCACTTTGGCAGCTGGAAAACAAAATGATTTTATCCAATATTTTCCATAATCTACTACGAGAAGATATGATTTTATAAATCCAGTGAATATTATCTACCATCAGTGGGTCACATAGAGTTAATTAGGTTTGAACAATGGCCCTAATCTGAGAAATTTCAGAAAAGTCAACAGACCTACTTAAATGGAAATCAGAACCACAAATGTATGTCAGATAAACTCTTAACAAAAACTAAATTAAATGATCAATGACAAATAAAGTGATATGCACATACAGAGTTATGAAATGTTTGGTAAATGGTACAATCTGGTAAGAAAATGGCAACCGGTGGGTGCAAAATTGGTGATGGGGCAAACTGACCCAGAGTCATGTTCTGAATACACTTGAAAACATGAACTGAGTATTTTAGTTTCCTCTTAAAATTTTATCTACCGTAATTTAAACTAATTTGACTCATAAAATGCAGTATTTTGCTGTTCCATCCCAAGTTTATTGGGTGGTCCACATGCGACAACAACTTGCAGAAGATTTTGGATGTCCACCTGGTCAAAGGATTCTATTCAGGGGTGCCTCAAGGTGGCCAGTTGGGGCCCCTGATAATCTGAGTGACACATCAGACTGAAAAGCTACAACAGAACTTTCTGTGATCATGTAGTCTCATCATATGGCAAAGGTCAGGTAGGAGGTTTGTCAGTTACCCACCATGCTGATTTTTCATTTCGAAAGCTTTTGTGTTGAGGTCATTTCAGAACCACTGTCAATGATTGACCCCGACCTTGCCCTGCCTCGATGGCCCCGCTTGGTTATATTGTGTCCGAAAATAGCTTGATGCACAATATGTGAAAGAATTCCAACCTGAACTCATCAAACTTAAATGCTCAAGCTCCAATAAACCAACATCTCTAAAATCAAACCAAGAAAATCTGCTGATGTTACATTTTGGGTTTTGTTGTACCTCCATAATGGCCCTCTTGTGGCCAACCCTTCAAAACTCTAACTAAAGTTGGCTTTGTATTTATTGGTGATACCAAAAGGTAACGACCAGATGGAGGGGGAATGGGGCAATATGGGGCAGTCTCTGAATGATACACAAAACAAACATTAAAACAAATAAAGTTATCAAAATATGTACTTTCCCACCTTAAAATCATATTAAAACATAATGCACACCTATCTGGTTGACCATCTGATTGACAAATAAATCCCCCAGAGTTTGCTCTTGCCCTCTCTAGTCCTAAAAAAAAAATACATTCAAAGTATAATTTCCGCCTGAATTCCCTGACCTTCCTGACCTAGAGCTCACTAATGTGTCGGACGGGCCGCTCGGATCACCGACCCCCCTTCTCACCTGTCCTTTTACGAGGCTGGCCGCAAACTGCCTCATCACCGCCTCCACCGTGTAGGCGCTGGACCACCCGCGGGGGGTCAGCAGCTCCATGCAGATGGCGCCGCCGTCCAGCACGTAGCCGTTCTCCAGGCGCGGCGTGAGGACCCGCATGAACGGCGGCGAGAACGGGAAGTTGTCGGGGAAGGTGACGTTGAGCAGGATGAACTCGGTGCTGGTCTCCTTCATGTCCTGCCACAGCGCCGAGTCCTTGTCCACCTGGTGCAGCTTGACGTTCCAGTCGAACAGGTTGTCCTCCACCAGCTCCACCGTGATGAAGTTGTCCCCTAACCTCCGGATCTCCTGCAGCTCCTTCATCAGCCGCCGCGTCCGCACCTGGGTGCAGTGCTGCCGGTGAGGCGCCGGCGGCGGCACGGAGGAGGCGCTGGGGGCTTTGCTCCCACCTCCTCCTCCTCCTCCACCTCCTCCACCTCCACCCACCGTCTGCTGCTTCTCCTTCCCATCCCTGCCCTGCTTGTCTCTGCCGGCCGGCTTGTCCTTGCCGTGCTGGTCCAGTTTCCTCGCCTTGATCTCCGGGGTGCTCAGCAGGTTGGTCTCGTTTGCGGTCTGACAGTGTTTGTTGGCGTTGTTCTTCTGGTTCCCCTTGGTTCCCTTCAGCGAGCCCTGGTGGTGCTTCGGGTCCTCCGTGTCTCGGTCGTGCAGACGGATCAGACCGATCTTCCGCAGTAGGGTGGCCATCGTTTGGATAGACTGACTTCTGCCTCTCCGCTGATCCGCCCCCTGTTCCAGGGGCGAGACTCGCTCCTTTTTGAGTCAGGCACAACCTTTATGGATCAGAAACCTCTTGGGTTTTTCTTCTTCTTCTTCCCCTCTCTTTTCTTCCGCAGTCCACCCCTCCTCTCTCTCTCTATCTATCTCTCTCTCTCTCTCTGCAGCCTCTGGATGAGCGCACAACCGGAGATCCGGGGCCGTTTGCGTCTCAGCGCATCGTCTCGACACGGTTCATCTGTAGGCAGAAGAAGAAAAAAAAACACCATCAAGACAATTAGATCCACTAGTAACACCAAGCAGAACCTCCGATCTAACCCGCCTTCCCTCCTTCACCGTAAACCGATCGGACATTATGACCGCGGTTGTGTCGCGATAGGACGATACGTTCCGCAGAAGCAATTATGTGATAATCCATTTCTACAGGACGCTTCATCATCAGCGCGTACAAAAGGAAAGAGAAAAAAAAAATCAAAGGAAGATGATGTCATGGTTACAGGGGAAGGGAATGGAACATGATTAACGAATGTCTATTTTAAAAAATGCCAATATGTAGTTTAAATCGATCGTGGTTGAAAAAAAAATAATTAAAAAACCAACGCCTGTACCTTTGACAAATCCACATCAGGCCTATCATCTAATCCGTTCAATTGCCTATAATCAAGTTGTCGGCTCTTCGTTTCGGTGTCGCTCCGCCTCAAACACAAGCAGCACTTTAACAGCAGCGGTCCGGCAGATGGAGAGTCTGAGGTTACCGAGATCCGCTGAGGTCCGGAGAACGTGAAGAGTCCGCGGCGCGTCCTGAACTACAGCCCGGACAGCGTGAGAGTGTCGGTCTCTCTCTCTCTCTCTCTCTGTCTCTCTCTCTCTCTGTCTCTCTCTCTCTCTCTCGATCTGTGTGTGTGTGTTTGTGTGTATATATGATGAAGGGAGGAACAAGAGGCTCCACCATCCAGTGGACCTGCCGTCGGCGAGAGCTGCAGTGATGAAGAGGAGGAGGTAGAACGAGAGAGAGGAAGAGGAGGAGGAAGGTCGATGTGTGTGTGTAGCTGCAGCAGCTCCTGCTTTAATGCAGCCGTGGGTGAAACACACACACACACACACACACACACACACACACACACACACACACACACACACACACACACACACACACACACAGTAAATCCTTCTCTTCTCCTTAGCAGCATCTGTGCTCACCGGTGAGAGTCCTGCTTTTCAAAATTAAAGCCTCTGGGTTCCTTTAGAGCCTGGAAAAGGCTAGAAGTTAATTTAAGGGTTTCCAGGCAGGGTTGTCCCCAGGTATTTTGCGGGCAGTAAGCAGATTTTAATTTGCCCCCCCTCACCCATACCAAATGTCAACAGCAGATGACATTTTGGTTTGACTACTTATTATTGATTAGAACCTTCCAGGAGTAGCAATCAAGCAAAGATGCTCAATTAATTAAATAAACGCTTAGTTTACAGTAAACAAGTTAGCAGGTTTAATGTTTTTTGTTTTTAAAATTTGGAACAGATGTGTAGAATGTGGAAAATGTCCGAACTAACTTACAAAATAAGATGATGTTCTGTTCAGCCCCCTGGTGCTGGAGGTGGGGAACGGACTGAGCAGCCACTTACATCGCACGTGTCTTAGGCCGGCTCTGTTTGAGAGTCTGGATGAGTGTGGGAAAAGAAAGTAGACAAGTATATTTCCGCACTTTCTCAACTTTTCTAACTATAAATTAGCGTTTTATTATACAGCCACATTCAATAAATTTGAATATTTGTTCAAATGAGGTTCATTTACCAGACTAAAAGTACCTTTTTTGATTGCTTTGGTGTAATTTTCAAATTTTAAATGACATGGTTTCATTACCTGTAAGTAGAAAATGACTGTAATCAGCAGGATTAAAGGCTTTCAAACATCCATATAAGTGTTTGAGGTGAAATAAATGGGATTTCAGTAATATTCTGATCTATTGAATGGGTTTCTAATTAGTCACTGGACTAAAAGTGCCCATGAAATTTGGACATTTAAGGCTCCCAAATATCTAAATCTAGCAACATGATCTTTCCTTAGTTTGATTTCAAAGGACATCTGGCATCCTGTCCAGCTCGGCTTATCTGTGGTGTTTCTTTGAAACCGTGTTTTTGGCAGGAAGGGAACTATCATAGCAAAACCAAGCAAAGTCAACTTCATAAACTTTCACTTTGAGTCTTTTGGTTTGTTCCCAGCTCAGTGGATCCCAGTGCACTTCAGAATAGAAAATAGCGACTCAACAAGGGGTCAGCGTTATTCTGGAGCTTAGCAAAGAGCAGGAAGGAGTCTGAAGACAGTTTCACCAAACTATTTGAATAAAAGCAAAATAGTACTTCCTATTTAGTTTTTTAACCAGCTCAACCTGAAATCACTGCTTATGTCAAATAGGTTGAAGTTTACTTCTGTCATTTGGTTTTACTTTATGGGTTATATGCAAGAAAAATGTCTGTAATCAATATCCATCTTCCATACATCCTTGTCCCTTGGTGGGGCTCTTCCAACTGCGCCACAATCGATATTTGTTTCTTATTTCATATTAGGAATTTGAAATGGAAATATAAAATGTAGAGTTAAATTAGAAAATCAGATTTTATAATAGGGCTGCACAGTGGCGCAAGTGGTAGAGCTGTTGGCTTGCAGTAAGAAGGTTCTGGGTTCAATTCCTGGTCTTTCTGCATTGAGTTTGCATGTTCTCCCTGTGCATGCATGTGTTTTCTCTGGGTACTCCGGTTTCCTCCCACAGTCCAAAAACATGACTGTCAGGTTAACTGGCCTCTACAAACTGTCC
>CAEGAF010042535.1:0-10833 GCA_903067075.1 Micropoecilia bifurca | reverse complement strand
GGAACGTTTGCCCTCTCGTGGTTAAAATAGGAATTACAGTAGAAAAAGATTTTTCATTTCATTTAAATATTTATGTAGTCTTTTATTTTCGATAACTTAAAAGTAGTTTTTTACAAATTGGTTTACATGTAATTGTTTTTAAAAAATATATATATTTTCATATATTTTAAAATAATGAAACCCCAAAGTGGTTTGTTCTGTGTTCTTCCCTTCTTACCAGGTCGTTATTATGAGATTATTATTTGATATTCACCTGGTTGAATAAGAAAATACAATAAAATACAGTAAAAAGTTTATTTTAAATAAAATAATATTAGATAGAACTACAACCCACGCACCCACGGAAGTGACATCATCTCTTCGCGCAGCAGCGTGATGCTGGACAAAAGACTGGTGGGGAACGTTTGCCCTCTCGTGGTGAAAATAGGAATTACAGTAGAAAAAGATTTTTCATTTCATTTAAATATTTATGAAGTCATTTATTTTCAATTCAATTCAATTTTTTTTATTTCGAACAGACAGTAAAAACAATCAAAAAAGAAAAGAAAATGAAATACAATGAAACAAACCTAAGAAATAAAATGTAAAACAGATTATTTTGCCCATTTGACATGTGACTTTTATATCTTTCCATAAGATTATTATTTGATATTCACCCGGTTAAATAAGGAAATACAATAAAAAGTTTATCTTAAATAAAATAATATTAGATAGAAATACACACCAGTTTCTTTGATGTTGAAGCTGTTATTTGAAAAAATGACATGCAAAAATAATATTTACAAATAACTTATAACATATAACTCTATATATTTTTATATACAGAGTATAATATATGAAAATATATTTATTAAAAAAATTACATGTAAACTCATTTGTATAAAAACTACTACTTTTAAGTTATTGAAAATAAATGACTTCATAAATATTTAAATGTAATGAAAATCTTTTTTTCTACTGTAGTTCTTATTTTCGCCACGAGAGGGCAAACGATCCCCATGAGTCTTCTGTCCAGCATCACGCTGCTGCGCGAAGAGATGACGTCACTTCCGTGGGTGCCGACAGAGAGCGACAACATGGCGAAAAGACAACGTGGGAAAGGCGCCTCTTTGCAGAAAAAGGCAAAAATTGAAAAAGTTGCCGATGATTTCAACTTGGCGCTGGATTCTAGCGACGACGACGCGCCGGAGGAAGTGACGTTTGAGGCCTCGAAGGCCCGAGCAGCGGAGAGCCTGAAACTGGCGCTGGACTCGGCCAGAAGGTGGCTAACACTGTTAGCTCCGAAGCTACACCCAGGCACAGAACTCCATGCAATACGTCTCAGCTTTTAGAGATTTACCTGATAAATAACCGGAATTAAGACTAAAGATCAACTTTACAAGACGGTCAAATATATTTTAAGTTACTCGTTCCATCGGCAGCGCTTAATATAACTTATTTTATTAATAATTAGAAATGTGTTAAACTCGAGTTTAAACTTATAGGAGTTTGTTTGAATTGTCTTGTTTCCAGAGAGAAGGAGCTGCTGAAGGAGAAGAGGAGGAAGAGGCAGGAGTTTTTCCAAGAACAAAAGGTCTGTTCAACTTTTTCCTTCTCAAATGTATTTTAAATAGTTCATATTTTATATAAATTAGGAGTTAATTTTACTTCATTACTGCAATCTGGAGCACAAACCTCCATTGTGGGACTTGATAGATTAGAAATACAATATTTATTCAGTGCTATATTATCTGATTTATTATTAGATTTAATGTTTTATTTTGAAAAACTAAGGAAAAACCCCTACAAAAATACTATTAAGAAAAGTGCATCCATTAAATTAACCAGTTAATGTTGGCTCATGGTTTCAGGAAACTTATTATGATACTGAAAATTGTGATAATCACTGGTTATAGTTCAACAAAACATTTTTTTAGAGAATAAAGAAGCTTTTAATAATTTTTTTAAGTGTTTATTTTGTTGTCCTGACAGAAGCAGAAGCTCCTGTCAGCCGATGTGTTGGAGGAAATCGACTCGGTTCCTTCAAAGTGAGTCGACGTCTCAGATTCATTCAAACGTTTGTCGTTTCACTCAGTTTAAATTATTATTTTTCCTTTTAGGAAACAGAAACAGGCTGAGGATGAAGGTACGGTATAATCCTGTTGGATTGTAAATATTAATGTCTATTAATCACTAATTCATATTGTTCTCACTCAGATGAAGAGGAAAAGAAGAAGAAGAGGAAGACAAAGAAACACACAGGAGTCAGAAAGTAGGAAACAAACCTGTTAGTCTGATGAGACATGAAAACATTAAAATGAGGAACTTTCCTCCATCCCAACAGATTCCTGCTCATTTTAAATAAATAAATCAGATTGATGTCTTTCCTCTGCTGCTTCGCCTGGCAGCCTGAAGGGCAGCTACACGGTTTCCACGGTGACGTATCGAGGGCAGAGCGACTACCAGCGGCAGGCGGCGGCGGATTTCATCCAGTCCCGGTTATACGGACCAGGAAGCTGCAGGAGCTCCAGTAAGACGACGATCCTGTCAGACTTGAGTGATTCACACCAGCATGAATCCTCTGACGGCTGTTTTCACTTTTTATTTGGTAAAACTCATAAAATGCAGGCTACACTCTGTGGCAGAAGTCTGCAAAGACGATGATCTGCCTCAATTTGAGCTTTGCTACAGAAACGTCCCGCCTGGTGTCTCTGGGTCGTCCACCTGGACGTCCCACTGGGACACGGTGGGGACAACGTCCTCCACCCTCAGCCTGACCTCCAGACTCTCAGGCTCACGTCTGTTTCCCTCCTGCCAGATAACGAGATGCTGTCCCTGCAGAGCAAGACGAGGCCAGATAAGAGTCCAGCTGTGCAGTTTGTTACAAAGGACTGGGGTGCGTTCAAAACACCGTTAACTAACTGTTAGAAAGTCAAGTTTTGGGTTTTCCATTATAATTTAGTTTTATTTTATTGTGACTTTAGTTTTTATCAGTTACATGTTGATTTGTTCCAGTTTAGTTTTTATTAGTTATGGTACCATTTAGTCTCTTCAGGCTTGTTTTCATGTTTAGAATTAAAAAAGATTAAAGTTTTGTCTTCTGATCCTGTTGACATCGACGGGGTAATGAAAGTAAAAGATACAATTTTCAAAACTTTGTTCAAATGTCGAACGATAAACTCTGGAGTTTTACTTTAACTCCTGCTGTCTCCATTTTGGAGGAGTTGGAGGCCGTAAGCTGACGTAAACTGGCTGTGTTGGAAAAAATAAATCAATTTCACGTCAATTTGAAAGATTAATAAATCGACTTAAAAACACCAAACAAAATATATTTCATCTATAATTTGGTTTAAGTTTTGTTTTATTTAGGCTGACTACAAATCAAACTACAAGTTGATGTAGTTCTAGTTAAGTTTTCCCTTTTATTTAACTACAATGTTTAATTTCCTCTTGTTCTGTTTAAAGACCTTAATTTTTCTTCCTCTGATTTTTGCAGCCTGTAAGGAAAAAGCTAAAGCAGAGAAGATGAAGAAGAGATGGATCCACAAGCAGCAGATTCCCACCAGCTGACCAGGAATCATCCAACATGGCCGAAACCTGGAGGAAGAATCTGCTGGAGCTTCTTCACCTGAACTGAAAGTTTCAGAGACACGAACCAGGATGGACTTTAAGCCTCGATTCAGGACCAGAAGCTTCGCATGGAGAAAAGTTCTGATCTGTTTATGACATGTAAATATTTAACAATAAAGGTGAACTTTATACTTTGTACTTGATTAAACATTGAGTGTCTAATCAATGGAACATATTTGTCCTCGCTGGTCAGAGCTTCACATATTCCTGCTGGTGCTGTAAACCAATATAACCTTATATTTCATATTTAAATCTCCCAGGCGTATGAATAACTTTGGACTCCATCTGATCCACACAATCGATGGTCAACATGTCACAATAATCACCTGATAAAATCAGCTCAATCATTTCCATATTTTAGAGACATTTTGTTTACAGAATCATAATTTTGTTATTGGTTTTTAGTTGTAATATTTTCCAGCTTTCAGTCTTTGAATTTACATTATGTCATCAATATATTACATGAAAAATGTCTAAAATATAGTTTATCACAATTTCAGGGACAGTTTTATTCTATTATCCAGCATCATTATTGTTAAAGGATTTGTTCTGTGTTATTACAACTAATTCATAAAGTTTTGTTACTAAATATTGGCTCAAAAAGTTTAGAAATCTTGAGCAGCAGCATTTTTGCAAATATTAACCTTCAGCACAAAAGTTGGAAAACTACAGGAAAAGGTTAATATTTCCTCTTCAGTTTTATCCATCAATTTGAGAATAATTCATCTGTCAGCCTAAACATCCATCATGGACAGATTTATAAAATATATTAGCATTGTAGCTTAAATGTCTGTTAGCTTGATGCTAACTGAGCCACAACACAGCAATTCATTCAGATAATCTGAGGGAAAAAAATTTAAATTTAAACAAACTAGTTTTTCTATTTTCAGAAGAGCAACATGTCAGTTAAAATCATTTGTCTGATTTCATTATGCGGAGCTTCATAAATTGATTCTTCTGGATTATTTCTGGGATTAAACTGAACCGAGTTCTGGCCTCATGCATCATCCACACAAGTTGCTCTCATCGTCACCATCATGGTTGTTTTTAATATAAATCTTTTCACCCTCACACAAATTGCACATTTTTTAATCATCTCCAAATGGACACAGTCAGCAGTGGACAACTTACTGGTTGACATCTTCCTGGCTAAAAGGAGAACCGAAAGAAAGGAGACATTATCTGGATCTTACCACCACTTTACTATGGCATGCATAGGTTCAGACCTCAGAAAGAGACAACAGACACTTCGGCTAAAGATTCTTTTTTTTTTTTTTTTTTTTTTTTGACTGCTTGTCAGCTGCAAAAATAAGGATAAAAATGAGGAAAACAAGATGAAACAACAGATTTAGTTCCACCTGGATGAGATCTGGGAACCAGACGGATTAAAACACAGCAGAGCCGTTTCCCTCCAGAACCGATTCAGGCTCAGACCCGTCGAGTTTTTCTGCTCCTGTTGTTTTCAGGACATGATGCTGCCACCACCATACTTTACACTCAATTAAATCTCATCACTGCTGTCAGAAACTGGATGTTTGATTCAAAGACCAGATGGTTTCATTTTTCTGGAGCTGCTGCTTCTATGTGAAACTCATCTAGATCTACGCTGTGAAGGAGCAGCAGCTGATGAATCCAGATGTTTATGATCAGATTCTTTAATCTGCAGTTTTAAATCATCCTTTATGAATTTCCTTTGGATTTTCTTCAACTTTCAGACCTGAGCCCTGAACTTTGGAGCAGGATTAATTTGAACTTTATTCATATTTTCATTGTTTCTTTATCTGCGATTTTGTTAGATATTTGTTAGAATAAATGTGATATATTTAATTTAAATGTTGATTTATGTTGAGATGGACCTTCAGTAAACTAAAAGCTAAATTAATTTGTTCACGTCTCTCAGCCTCTAGTTAATTTATCATATAAGTAACTAGTGTTGGACTTGCAGATGATGGTGACGGTACAGAAACATCAAACGACCAGAAGTTGGAAATAAATTAATCAGCAATTTTTGTTCAAAGTTTCAATTTAAACAATTTGATTGTTAATAGAAATATAATCAGGATTTATTAAACAATGCACCACATTATTACAAAGAGCCGATCGGCACAAAATAGTTTATTGTTTTATCCAATTCTGCATTAATTACATGATGTTATTTTATTAGATTTTGAAGTCAAATTGTGTTACATTACTACACATTTACGCTGAATTTGATCAATTCAGTTTTTATTTTAGGCAGTTGGAAAAAAGTTTGGAACCAAAATCTGTCATTTTTACATTTTTAATTGTTTAGGTAACTTTAACTCCTAATAATTTAAGAGATTAAAAACAACAGGCTGGAGACCCAGTGGGATTTTTAAAATAATTTCTTTCAACCACAGTCATTTTGAACTTGTAAGATCAGATTAAGTTAACTTTTGTTTTCATTTTTCATCTTCTCAACAGTTTTGCATATTTTTCAAACCATCAAGGTGGAAGTTAACTCTTCCTTAAAGTCCGTTAGACAGTAATCCTGCCTGGGAGTTCAGGCCTCAGGTCTGTCGGTTCTGATCCAAGCAGCAGCTGATTGGCTGGAGGAGAAACTAAACGTCGCTGTGGCTCCTGAGTTCTTCGGGGTCAAAAAGCAGAAACTAAACCAGGAAAACGAACGTTGGCTTTAACCGGCTCCACAGCCGAGGGCTCTGGGCCTGATGCAGGCGTCTCTTCACTGCCTGCTCAGAAACCCTGGAGTCGGACAGAAAACACTGGACACAACCAGCCTGTTCAGGGTCTGCTGGTGTCAGGAAAAGTACTAAAGGTCTCTCTCTCTCTCTTTATTATTTTGGTAACTAAATATGTCGCTCTATTGATATATTTCCACTTTGTAATATAGAAACGTTTACATGTACAGACGCTGGTCACTGGGGAGTCGGTGGAATCGGGACCTTTATTATAATAAGTCGGTGGAACTTGCTCAGCTGGCGCCCAACAAATATACTGTGAATGCAAGTAACAATAATTAGAATAATAATAATCATCATTATGGTCTGCACCATGCCTTGTAAACCTGGGAAAACAAAAACTAAAACCAAAACAAAAGGCGGCAGGCGCCCCCCCCCCTCCCCCACAGCGCCCCCTACCCACAAACGGCTAAAAAAAAAAAAAAAAAAAAAAAAAAACTAAACAGAAGATTAAAAACGGGAAAGTCGAGAGTTGCAGATTCTGTCCATCTTCCTCGAAGCCCCGAGTCCAAAGCGCCGCGTCCCGGTCAGAGGGGGGCGGGGCTACAGAGAGGGTGGAGGGCTGCGATTGGCTCCTCGGTTCTCACCGGGAACCTTTTTTTTTTCTTTTTTTTAAAGTTTGATCCAGGTTTTTTTTTGTGTGTTTCGTCTTCGAGTCACAAGTTCGCCTCTCAGAGTATTTTATTTTGAAAGCCAACCCCCCACTTCCCCTCCCTGTCAGGAGGATGCAAACATGGCCGCCTCTGAGAGACCAGGGTGAAGGTTATTATTTACGACGATGCAGGTGGTCGGTTCGTTTTAATGATCTCTGAAGGCGCATCCAGGAACGACCTCTGACCCCGACGGGCTCTGAGGCAGCGAGGGGAGAAGCTTTCTGGATGAGCCCTCAGAGCGTGTGTGTGTGTGTGTGTGTGTGTGAGTGTGTGTACATGTGGCTAGTGCAGGTAATCGTCCACAGAGGCGAAGGCGCAGGAGCCGATGCCAGTCCGGGCCATGATGGCGAGACACTGGGCCGCCTGACCCACCGCCTGAGCCAGGGGCGGCTGCTTCGGGAGGTTATGAGTCTCTGCAGGCCAAAACACAGGAGAAGAGAGAAAATCAATCAAAACATCACGACTCCAGATCAATAACCTGTAGTTTATATCAGCTTTTCTCTGATTCTGCTGCTCAAAGTTTAAAGGAGGTTTTACGCTTTGATAAAGTTTTTACTTTAGCAAAGCCTTAAGTAAAAACGACTGGAGGCGACTGTGGCTCTGTGGATAGAGTCATAGTCGTCTTGTGATCGGAAGGTTGCAGGTTCAATTCCAGCTTCCTGCTGCCACATGTCGATGTGCCCCTGGGCAAGGCACCCAACCCAAAATTGCCTACTGGTGTATAAATGTGTAAATGGGTGAATGTGGCTCTAGTGTAAAGCTCTTTGAGATGTCAGAAATGATTAGATAAAGCTATACAAGTTCAGTCCATTTACCATTTACAGCCCATAAATCTGGTCTTCATGGCAAAGGAAGGAAAAAAATGATTGATAAAGGAAAATCAATCATCAGAATGATCAATTAGTAAAGTAATTGATATCTGAAGCTCTATAAAAGCAAACTACTCCTGTGCTCTGATCAGTCAGACCCCTCCGGTTCCGGCCCGGTCTGAACGGACCCCTCCGGTTCTGAACGGACCCCTGCGGTTCCGGCCCGGTCTGAACGGACCCCTCCGGTTCTGAACAGACCCCTCCGGTTTCGGCCCGGTCTGAACGGACCTACCTAGTATTGCACTGTTGAGGGTGGAGCAGACCGGCTCCCTCTGCACGGCGTCCAGCTGGTAGCCCACCGGGCTGCTCCAGGGGTCCGAATACGCCAGCAGGCTGAACGCATCCTGCAGCAGCAGAAGAAGAAGAGACCGGATCAGAACACGACCAGGTTCTGCAGAATCATCATGAAGATCAGAGTCCATGCTTCCTGCTCATCTGTTGAATCTCCAGATGGATTTAAAACCTCCTGATTATTCTGGTTTTACTTTAAAGAACACAGAAGTTTGTCCAAAATATTTGCTGTATTATGTCTTTTTTTTCCTGTTTTTCTCAATGTAAAAACACTTTTTCTGCAGGAAACGTTGACATGTAGTCAACATTCAGAGGAGCTGGTCCGGTTTCCGAACCTTCAGCATCTTCTTGTTGGCCGAGTTCTTGCCACATTCCCTGCGGAGATGTTCGCTCATGCTCTGCAGCTCCCGGCCGAAGTGGATCATCCGCTCGATGGCCGCCTGGCTCCCGCCGCACAGCTGCCTCTTGGACTGGACCGACTCCACCTCTGCAGAACCGCAGCCGGTCCGCCATGCAAGACAGGCACATTTTACACGTCACCCGACTGATTTGGAGCTTTTACAGCTCAGGGTTTGGAGAAGCTGTAGAGCTGAGACCAAACGGCTTCTGTTGTTTCGTTGTGTATGGAGTAGAGGTTGAACGACTACATATTTTTAAGGACTACATCATGATAATAGTCGAGTCGATGTCGACTAGTCGCCGTGACGTCATAGTGACGTAAGCGAGAAAAACCTTCACAACTTGGAGGCTTTATCAGCTATTTTTACTGCAAATATTGTTCCCCCAAACCCCCGTCTCCCGCTTTTACTAAGTCTTTTATGCAGAATTAAAAGAGCAATAAACCCATCATTCTTCGTGAGCAGGGGAGAAAAGTTTGTTGCACAAAGTCGGTCTGACTTTTTTTTTGAAGCTGGACTTTGTTTACAGATGTTGTCAAACCATCTTTATAAGAGCTAAAGCTGCTGGATTAGAAGCTTCAGTAGCAGGATGACGTTGATCAGCTGGAGGATAAAAAGCCCAACATAATGTCGCACATTACACTGGTAGTCTTTTTTTTTTTTAAGGATTTTTTCAGCACTATTTTATTTGACAGCAATCTGACTGTAAGGAGTCAGAGAGAGCAGAGAGACGTATGATGGGTCCAGCGACTGGAGGACGGGAGTCTGACTCCTGCTACCGCAGGCTAAAGCCTCTAAATGCTGGACGCCACGCTAACCACCGCGCCGCGCAACGGCCCTATTGGTAGCCTATGCTGTAATTTACAGCTTCTCTTTGTTAAATTATTTACATTTTAATACAATGTGAGTTTTCTGACGAATTCATCTAGTCCACCTTCTTTCATTTCCTTGGAAAAATATGTTTTGTCACGTGAAGCGACACGTCGACTGGCCAAGAAAAAAGTCATTGCAGAGAAAAGAATCGACTAGTGGACTAATTGGTGCAACACCTAGTATGGAGCAGCTCATAAGCGGCTCCTCGTTACATTCTGATGCTGGAAAAGAAGCTGCCGACAGAACAGGAACCAGGCGGCAGAACGGATGACGGACGTCGCGTTTCAGCATCAAACCCACCCATGTCTGCGTCGCAGTCGTCGGGCTCCGTGGCGTGTTTGGAGGTTCCGTTCAGGAAGCCGTTGGAGGACGACTCGGTCACGCCGTTGGTGAAGTGGTCGACCTCCATGTCCACGTCGCTACTGAGGGGAAACAGGAAACAGGAAGTGAGAACGGCGACGGAGGAGTCGATTCTGCCTCAGCGATCCAGAGAAGAAGGAAGAACCCTGAGATCTCATCAAAAATTAAAATGATCCCTCTGTGAAAGAAAGCGTAGCTCCGCCCCCAGACAAGTTTAGAAAAAGATGTAGGTCTGATCAGGGGTCAGAGGTCGTACCTGGTGATGGGCTGCTGGCTGCGGCTGCCGTTCAGGCTGACGTCGGCGCCCTGGGGGGCGGAGCCAGAGCCGGGGGGGCAGGGCTTGTGACTGTGGGGGGAGGAGCTGTGGCTCTTGCTGGACGTCACGCCGTTACAGCAGTTACTGTCAAACCCTGCAGAGGGAAGCAAGACAAACATCAGCTGGAAAATATTAGACAGAAAATCATTTTCCTGCAACTGGAAACTTATTTTTATTTCCCCCAGTTGGATAAAAGTCCATGACATGGCAGTCGGGTTCACCAACTCTAACCTCAACCCTGTATTCTCAACAAGAAGCGAATTGTAATCCAAGGTTTTTTTCTAGTACTGTATTTTCCGCACTATAAACCTAAAAACCTTAAATTTCCTCAAAAGCCGACTGAGCCTTATCACCCGGTGAGCCTAATATATGGACCAATATTGAGCCACAACAGGTCTAACAGCTACGGTAAGCAGCTGCCGACTTCATTTTCCCTGTAGAAGAAGCGCGCAGTGCATGCTGGGATGTTGTCAAAAAACTGGTTTGTTAATAAAGTTTGACTGACCCATCTACCCATAGACACATCTATGTATCCATCAGGTCGTCTGCAGGTCATCTAGCATCACGTTCTCCACAAACATGCTGTGCGCGAACAGAACCATCGTCCGGCCCAGACGCCCCGACCCAGAAGCCTCTCCTCGCCGACCGGAGTCGGACTGTTTTGTTTACATTCTTTATGTCAACAAAGTAGCTTTAGACATTTATCCGGGAGCTTCGGCTCGAGTTACCAAGGTTACCAGCACC
>CAEGAF010042520.1:0-15920 GCA_903067075.1 Micropoecilia bifurca | reverse complement strand
TGTTTTATCTCAGGTAACGAAATGTATGTCTTTGTGTTCTCTGTAATGCTCTGTCGTGTCTGATACTTTGTTTCTCTCTGGATTAAATTCTGTACGTTCCTGACGTCACTACGCAGCGTGTGATTTCAGTCTCCTCGCATGGTCTCCAGGACGGTAGAGAGAATTCTGGGACCGAGAAAGGAAATAGAGCACAATGGTATATTTTTAAGTTTAGATAATTTATTCCTTTCAACAAAACATTTGTTTTTTGAGTTTCCAACCAAAACACAATTAAATATAATTTTGAATTATTTTTCTTTAATCAATTATCTACTAAGCTTTAAAATTAAATACAATGACACCTTAAAAAGTAATTTTTATTTCAGAGCCAAACATGTTACTCTGACAGTAATTTATGCATTTGGACCAATGTTTGTAAGATGATATCTCTTTAGATTGTAGAGAAAAAACATTTCAAATGGTGTAATCCAGGAAAAGCTTCCCATTCTGCCTTCAAGCTCTTTTATAAAGAATTGAAACTCCAATTGTTGTCCATGAGGTGCATTGAAGTGACACCATAATGGTTAGACATGTTCATGTTCTTTATATTGTTGCTATCAATATAGTAGATTTTCCTGTTTCTCGTTACCTTTCGTGTCCCGAGGCTGCCTGCAGACCGTCTCAAAAACTGTCCAGCCCTGGCAAACCTCCTGCTCTAAAAACAGTCTACTTCTGTATAATAATCACTGATTCATGCACCCCCTTCATCAACCTGACACAGTAGCGTAAAGAGGGAGAAAAACCTTAAATCCAACAAATTGAAGAAAAACTACCTTGTGATAGGAAAATAAAAGTCTAAGCTTATAACGACCTTTACAGAGCAATCAAGAGAGACTCAAAATAGTGCAATAAAAAAGGGCCAGAATAACTGAAGTGATGCGATGGAAAAAGATGCATCGCTGGAGCAATAAATAATATTGCTGTGTTTAATTTGGAAAAATGGCTTTAAACAGATACATTTTAAAACACTTTTTTAAAAACTCTTTGGGTCTGGGCTGTGTGGAAAGATAACTGGGGTTTATAGTTGAAATTATGGATTATTGTGGGAGTCTAAGCTGTGCAGTGATGAAGTGGAAATGACGAGTCACGGAAATAAAGATGTGCCGTGTCATATTAAGGCTGGCCTGAAAGTGCTGCTGGAATTCAAAGCAACCACCAAAGAGAAACTTTAGCAGGTTGTATTTCATCCTTTATAGGTTGGAGGGACTTGGCAGCAAGTAAAAGATGAACTTTTCACATGAAGAGAACCTAAAGCAGCAGTACGACCTGGTGGGACTGTAGGAAATGTTAAAAATATCATCAGGGCTTGTTTGCACATTGGAAAAGAATCACGTATCCCTTTAATTAGTTTTCATACTCGTGAGCATGAATGCCGTTCATTTGGGGCTTTTAATGATTTATTTAAAATGTTTCTCTTCAGGATGTGACCTGCCTTATAAAGCCTTATAAATTAGCTTGAACTTACAGTGAATTTATTCTAACCATTTTCAAGAGTGAACATTGCGTTAGGCTACAGTTATAGCTACAGTTTCAAATACCACGCCTAATATTTAGATAACTCTCTTGACATGTTACGTCTCCACCACACACTTTTCTTAGCCATCAATAAGATCCTGGCATAAATCCGAGTGGATATTTGACCTCTCTTCTTTGCACAGTTCTTTAAATAAGGTGGTTTGTTGTTAGTGCTCTGGCTTTGTTTAAGCAACTCTATTAATAAAACCGACACAGAAACAGCCAAACACCAACCAACGGTAGCAGCTATGATTTAAGAGATGCTCATCAAAATATTATTTTAGCAATTAAAATCAAAGTTGAAATTTGCTTTGCATGGAGTGCAAGGACAGGAAAGAAATAGTTGATCAGTCATGTTTGGTAAATGTGTTTCAGGGATTCTTGAGATTAGGAACAAAACAGGTCCTATGGATAAAGTACAGAAATTGAATGCAATATACAATAAATATATATATATTTTTTTTCAAATATCTTACTAAACTCACCTGGGTCATGTGAGCACAACAATGTATATTTTCTTGGTGTTTGCTGAATATTTTTTTATTTTAAACATTGTAATAGGTGGATGGTGTCTGTAAAATCCCTTGTCCAGGAGCAGAACTCAATACATTATAATAGTTTAAAACAAATAAAGGAATACTAAGATAATACATTATGACAACTAAGTATAAGTATTCAGATAAATAATTATAAAATTATCAATGAACATTGAATTAAAAAATAATTTTTATATATTTTCAAACTCAATTGAAATTTGTCCCAAGTTTTTGTCAATACCATCAGATATAAAAAGAATGTTAAAAAAAAATCAGGCATTATTGGGGGGCATCAGAACTTCCGAGGACCCCATGACCTCTTCCTTTCTCTTCCTTCGCTAATAGGGATAGTTAGCTCTGGTTAGCATATGTTATTCTTTAGTTTTTTTCTTCCATTTCATTCCCAAGTTGTTTATCACAACCATGATACGTTAATTCCATAACTGACAATTTACAAAATTTTGATGAAATCTTGTGAAATAAATGCTTAATTTTGGTGATGATGTTGACAAATCTCACTAAAGTATGCAATTAATTCATTTACACAAACCAGAACCTGTGATAAAAAATACTTTATGAAAAAGATGAAATGTTTGAAAATATGTCATGCATTCTAATAACAGTTCTTGTAATACATAACTAATGCAGAATGTAACACAAAAAGTCACCTATAAAACTAAAAATAAAAATATGAAAAACTATAGAATATGCAGTGTGTCTAGTACTTGAGGTATCAATGGATTGATCCTACAGATAACATTTAAAGTCATTTTCCGTTGCCTATATCTTGCTACAAATCTCAAAGATCATTTATTTTGTCCTTTTGAAACCATCAACTACATAAATATGATCCAGTTAAAAATCTAATCAACTGCTGCCTTCAGATCAGAGGCATCTGTCTGCAAAAGTGCCACAAACTCATGAAACAGATGTTGGTGTGGAGCGTCCACAAAGCAGAGCGTCTCCTCCGGAGTTTTAACCAACCTGACAGAGATCAGCCGAAGCCGTCTGTGCTGTTTCACTTCACAGCCTGACAAAATGGTGGAGTCTCAGTTTGTTTTCAGGTTGCTTGACCTCATATCAGCAGATAAACTGGAAAGCACAGATTCCATAAAACAGAAAGAAAGCTTTCTCATAGGAATGGAATCAACATTGACAATATAATAACCGAGATAAAGTAGACGTGCCGGCTGGGCGGCCTTTGTGCACACAGCTTCCACCTTAAAAGTCAGCTTGTCATTACACGCAAGATATTGCTGATATATTTATATCGCCTCACCTGCCTTGTGATTACTT
This sequence comes from Micropoecilia bifurca, assembly GCA_903067075.1. NCBI lineage: Eukaryota > Metazoa > Chordata > Actinopteri > Cyprinodontiformes > Poeciliidae > Micropoecilia > Micropoecilia bifurca. The sequence goes on along the minus strand of CAEGAF010042520.1, from coordinate 12,534 downwards.
CTCCAACGAGATGTGAGCTCAGGATCCTTGCCCAAAAAAAAATAGTAATTTTTAGTTATACAAGGGAGGTATTATGCATTTTCAGTTCACTTTATAGTCACTGTGTTATCTTATATTGCTATAAGCATGCTGTATATATCAAATATGACCTAATAGAAATTTGTAATTTAATGCCTCCTAATTGAGCCTCTGTCTCTTTAAGAAACCCCACTTTCAGGAAGTCATCACTCTAGTCTGAAGGAGCTGAGTAGGGGAAGAGGGACTCCGTAATCTAGGAAGATTGGAAACTGCATGTTGAAGGAGGAGCTTCAACCTCGAAGGCGGAGCTAGGTCCATCCAGGCGTTTTAGACGGCTGAACGGTTGCCATGGGAGATTAAAGGATGAATGAAAGAATCAAAGCAACACTCCAGGTATGTTTTTGACAAGCAAATAACATCATAACACGATGTAAAGTTTTAAAAAAATCTACTTTTACATAATACTGCTCCTTTAAGTGGACTTTCACCGGATGCAAGAAAGAAGAGATGAATGGCTGCAGCGCTGGGGTGAGGTCGTTATGGAAATAAGATAATTCAGCAACACACAGCTCGTCTCTATGGTCTGTCTGAGAACCCCCCTGGCAAACACACCCGTCACGTTAATAATAACCATCTTTTGAGTAGTCACATTGTTACTTTGCTACAACCAGTTCTCTATTAGGCTGAAAACTCTGCAACACGCATGGCACAATTTATAATTTAGAAGAAAATGAGATTCTTTTTTTGCCACCTGTTATTTTTCATTCTCTTTGCAGACCCTGAAAAAATTGTAAGACTCGATCATGCTATGATGAGAGAAAATGTACTGAACCAAAATCTACCAACATTTGTCTGTTATGTCTTTGTAGTGACAACGCTTCTTAGCAATGAAGCCAACATTGGTGGAGAGCCTGCCTTTTCTTTACATGTGGGCTAATTTGTAAGGAAAATGCATTTGTGGGTTCAGGAGTTAGAGAGAAGAGATGTGGGTTACACTCATGAATTACTTGCTGTGTTCCTCAAGTTCCTTCAAAAAACCCAATCTTTAAAAAAAAAAGAAAACCTCTTAGGGCATCGTGAGTTCTACCTCAGTGTCAAATGATTGATTTAGTTTCTCAAGGCAATCATGGTTTATCATGTCAATGGTGGAAGCTATCTTTGTAGTTATGTATTATGTTTTTTAAAGGCTTCTTGCTTAAAAGAACAAACAAAAAACGTATAATGGCAAGAATTGAATGGAATACATAATCCAAACGATGCAATCGTCTCTGGTTTAGGATTATGTGATATATTTTTCTATTTCTGCCGTTTTGTTTTGCATTCCCCCTAAAAGAAGGATTACATCTACCGATCTGTTCTTCCCCAGTTCAACTAAGGACCAGAGTTTCGAAAGTTTGGGGTTTTTCATTATAGTTTAGTTTGACTTTTGCTCTAATTCAGTTTCTTTTAATTCGTTTTTAGAGTGTCCATCCATCCATCCATTTTCTTTGCACCCTTTATCCCTTAATGGGGTCGGGAGGGTTGCTGGTGCCTATCTCCAGCTGACGTTCCGGGCGAGAGGCGGGGTATGCCCTGGACAGGTCGCCAGTCTGTCGCAGTTTTTAGAGTGTGTTGGTTAGTTTTTATTAGTAGTTATTACTTACATGTTGTTTTGGCTTTAGTAGTGGACTTTTATTTTAGTGTTGGTTAGTTTTGCAGTAACCAAAAAGGTGAAGGTTGTACTGTGATTATGTATTTGTTGGTTGGGTAATATGTGCTCAACAGAAATAGTGTATTCAATTATTGTTGAACAACCAACTTGACTCTGGGGTTTTCTAACAACTTGTGCTGTTTCCATTTTGTGGATTAGCGTAAACACCCCCAGGAGGAGTATAGTAATTTGCCGACAGCTGACGTAAACATCAGTTCAAAGATAATAAATAAATTCATAAACTCAAAAACTACGGATATAACTCACAATATAGTCCCAGTTGTAGGTTTTCCCTATTAATTAATATTTTCAATTATTCCAGTAAACAAATGCTTTCACAATTTCAGCTTTCGTTTGTCTGTTATACTTTTAGCTAACTATAATAACTTTACAAAGGACCAGTTGTGGGCAAAAAAACAAGCGACAAAAAAAAATTAGGGTTGGACGTGAACTGAGTGTGTGCATGTATCTGTTTACACATGGTTTGCATGTCAACGTGCTGGTGAGTAAGTGTTGCTTGTGAGAAGTCTCGCTAAATAAGCAGGAGGCATGCAGTCGCAGTCGCACATGGCAGCCTGCCGTCCAGACGGGGTGTGTGTCCATCACTTTCCTCTCTGCTCTGCACACAGAGGAAAGTGGTGGATTTCTCTGCAACATAACTAGACTTCTCTTTTAAAAGTTGCAAGGTTTTCTAAAATGACATGAAAATGCTGCGTATACAATTATTTAGTGGCTTACACTTATTTTTGAAGGGACCAAACTTATTTTAAAGCTTTCCAAAAACAAGTTTGTTACCCTAAATATAAAGAATGATATTTGGGGATTGGTGCACCTTCAATGAATGGCCTACTTTAAAACTTCTTTCATATATAAGGCGCATAGAATAGATACTACAGTAAAGGCTGGAGTTACGTTATGCATCCACTAGATGGAGCTGCACTAAAGGGAATGTCAACAAAACAGTCTGACTCTGGTCAGCGAGGAGAGCCTTCCGTGATTGGGCCAGGGCATGGCTGGACGATGGTCACCCTTCTCTATTCACACACAGCATGTTCATGGTGAATGTGGTGCTAAATGACCTGCAGACGACCTGATTCTAGATGGTCGGTAGGTAGATAGGTCAGTGAAATGTTATTAATAGATTACAAACCAGCGTTCTGACAACTATCCCAGCATGCACTGCACGCTGCTTCTTCTACGGGCAAAAATGAAGTCGGCGGCTGCTTACTGTAGTTGCTAGACCTGTTGTGGCTCAATATCGGTCCATATATAAGCTTCACCGGATTATAAGGCGCACTGTCAGCTTTTGAGGAAATTGAAGGTTTTTAGGTGAGCCTTGTAGTGCGAAAAATACGGTAGTATTTTGACTCAAATAGGGTGGTATAACAGTATGTATATTCATGCAAAAATTTCAGCTTCCTGCACCGTTAACGGCCTAGTAAATCAAAATCTCCCTATTGCAAAGCCGAACATTTATAAATCTATCGAGCTCAGCTCAAATAGTAAGAAGCAAAAATCTCTTCAAGGCTTAAGTTCCAAAAATGCTGATCTTTCTAATTACATTTCTTGCCGACTCCTTAATCTCTCTCATAAATAAAATATTGTCCAAATCAAAACAAAATTATGGCCGGAACCAAAATTACTCCTAAATTGCATTTCTTTCTACATTATGCAGCATAAAAGGTTTAAGCGGTATTAATTGCTGAAAGCTGCAATTATACATTTACATAATAGCACACATTGTGCATTGTACATCTGTTATGCTCTTTTGCCCAATTTGTATTCCTTTTCCTTTTTGAGCTCTTAAAAATAAATGTTCCTTTATCTCCTGCACACAGTAATTAAATGAGTTAGAGGCTGAGGGTAGCAGATAATGCAAATGTGTTTCACACAGTAAATTAAGAATCACAGGTTTGTGTGTTGTGTTCAAATGTTATTAAATAAAAATAGATGCGAGGGCTTCGTACAGTACCGCTACTGTACTTGCTCAGACAGTCACCTTGCCCCTTTGGTTTAATCTGTTCCCAGGCAGAAACTATTTCTAGGTAACAAAAAGACTGTTTGTACAATAACCAAAAGCCATTGGTTAATGTTTCTGAAAAGGGATGAATGCAGTGCTCACATTCTTTATTAGTATTTTTTTTTAATTTGGATCCCCTTTTGTTGCAGTTCCCTACATCTGTTCTCTTCTTCAACATAACTAAAAATACATAACATACTGAGATCACATAGCAAATTCAAAAGATAAAAAAACAAAATAGAAGAAAATCGTTAAAATCAAATCAGTTACGCTATAATGAAAACCAAGATAATATGTAAAGTAACACATACAGACACATTGCATTGCATGTTATTGTTTACATCTGGAAATTTTGTGTATATGCAAAGTACTGGAGGGAAAAAAGACGATTCTTTTACTTGCCATCCTTAGCCGTGTTGCCATGGTAGAACAATTCCTTTAACAAAATGAAATCTGTAGCTGTAGGGATTATTAATTTAGCACCACAGCAAAGGGAAAATAATGGAGAAAGACCGTTGAAGATAAACTCAAAACCACTCGGGTGCTTTTTTTCTTGCTCTCTGCTTTGGCTATGGTACATTAAGACCCATTGCCATAGCAACTGACTGGCAACAGCTATGTCAATATGTCGGATTTCAACAAAACAAAAAACATGTAAACATTTCCCACACAAAGTACTGAACATTTAATCTCTTACAGTATGTTTTCAGGCTTGATGTTTCTTTTGCGATTGCTGATAAGTGATTACCTGAACATAGCGGTGGTTGATTAGCTAATTTAAACACCTGCTCTACTGATGATCTGTCAGAGTTGTTGTGTGAGTTGCCTTTATTTTTTGTTTTTTACTTAGCAGAAGCAGACCAAATTCTACAGCACATCTATTTGTTAAGATTGTCAAAGTCAAGCTAGCATAACTGACCTACTTTTTTCTCCCTCGTTGTTTCTATCTATATTTTTTTTTAAGCAAAACCTTTTCAAACATGCAAAATGTGATACTCTTGGAACTTTTCTAGTCGCCACAGCAAAGCACTGCCTTCCTTTTTCTTTTATACATCATGCGTACATTGAATAATGTACCAATGGAAGTCACTGTTGACGAGCCAGTTTTACAGGATCTTCCAGATGTAATGTCACGTTGCAACGCACTTGTATGAAAAACAACCACGTCAATATAACACAAGATTAAGAATAACCATTGAGTACAGTTTCTCTTGAAAATACCTCCTTAATGCTTTTAGAAATTCATTCCTCAGATGTATCTGTAATATATTTTTTGGGAAGGTGTTTCACATGAACATAACTCTACATAAGACCGACATCTTCAAAGAATTTGTATGAACTCCAGCCCTGCAGATGTCTTGTCCAGCATGTCCAACACCTGCACAAGTGTAGGATATCATTACCGGCCAAAAAGAAGCAGACATGCAGTGATGCATGTGCTTTTTAATTAAGTTGATAAGAAGAACACACAAACTGTCACCCCTACGGAGTTTCTGTCGTACACACTCAAGCACAAACCCGTCGCAAGGCACTATGCAGCTAAAGCACACATGCGTTCCCACACTCCTCAGAGCATCTCTGCGGGAATGTAGACAAGTCAGGGTGTCACAGATGTCAGAAGTGGCTGTCACACTTCGGAGGAATCTGGGAAAAATTCCTGGAAGCTGCTTTTTGGGGGAGAAAATTTACGCTGATGAGTTAAAGGTGGATATGAAGGTGAGGGAGGAACAATCAATCCTCTGAAATCTCCACATTCGTACTTGATGATGCATAACTAAGCGGACCTGAATCTCTCTGCAGGGAGAGGTGAAATGACTGAAATAGGCAAAGAAGGAAAGTGCGAAGAAATCCGTAAAGCATGAGACAAGATTAATGAAGAGCAATCGGGAAGGGAGGACATAAAGGAAGAACTAAGTTGAAGCAATGCCCCTGTTGTTTTAAATGGCGGCTGGCCGTTTTAGTACTTGGCTCCGAGTGAAACGGTCAACCTCTCCTGTTGTTAGGACAGCAGAGAGTAAAGAAGAGGAGAGGTAAGGAAGCGAATGCTGATGAAGCAGAGGTGAAGGAGCGGTCAGAGACTGACAGTGGGACTCTTTCTGTAGTACATTTGCTCCCAAATTTCAAGGAATGAAATCAGTTGTGTGGAAGACGCTGTACCCGTGTCATATAACCCGTCCAACCTGAAAAAGAGCAGCTTGAACCCACCAGTAAAAAGCCTCCAATCAGGAGAACATTCATGCCAGTTTAAGTGGAGACAGACTACTAACCAGTTCTGTATGTGAAAAAAATACAGTGAAGAAAATAGAACATCTCGCAAAAAAAACATCTAAGTTTGTCAGCAGTTTATTTGAAATGGACTAACGCTGACATTAGATTGCAGTGTGTACGACCTAAAAACATAAACAGGGAGGAGGAAATGCTCTCAATTCCACCTCATGTTTATTTCTCTTTGACAACATGACTAAGGCTTTAATGTAACATATCCTTTTTCATGGTTGACAAAATAACAGCAACTCTTACACTGTGTACCTTTGCGAAACTGCCAAACAACCGCTTCAAAAGCAGGTGACATCACCGCTTTTTTATTTATAACAAAGTGTTGACTCTTATTTCCTTATTTCCTGCAGACTAGAAATACTTTTTCTTAGCCTGTCTAGAAAACTCCCACGCTGGTTACAGTCATGGTAAAATATGCCATTTTCAGGAAAACTGTTTAACTCAAAAGGACATGAAAATGTTTTTAATAAAACTTCATTTGCACAGAGATTTCCAAAATTTCAAGGGTGATATCTAAAAGTATTGACCAGCAGAAAGATTTAAAGACCATTTCCAAGATTTTATAAAGAAAGAGACAGTGTCATGTTTTATCCATCATTTTATAGCAACGTTACCTTAGTTGTTCTAAAAATACTGTATGTTTCAAATATGACTGGAAAGAAATTTGACTTGCTGCGTTGAAATTGGGTCTCTGTCTCTTTAAGAAACTCCTGCTCTTTCTGAGACTCAGATTTTTGCTAAACATGTCACCCTGCATTGAGACAAAGCATCTCTACTTTTAATAAGGGGCCATGTTGTGATTACTTCCTGAATGCCAAGTCATGCAACAGAGCAATAAAACAAATTGCACTAACATTAAATGGCTTAAAAGGCCAAAGAAAAAAATGGTTAAAAGGAGTTGTGTTGTTTTAGTCAGAGTCCAGAGCAAACTAATTAAAATCGATTCATATTTTAGTAGAATCCCACTGAAAATATTCAAGCAATCCCTTTTCATAGCTTAGCATTTGTCTACCACCATACCAGACAGCGTTTGCTGTAAAAAGTTACTAACTTTATGCTGCATGTTGTGTGCTATGAAGTGTTTGTCTTCAGTGCCGGAGTGGGAACTCATGGCCCACTGAAGAAATCCTGAGAGTTTATCTCCCCCAACGCCGCAACGAGACACAACATGATGAAGGACCTCGACTTTTTTCCGGCTCTCGTCTGAACGGAGAGGAAAGCTGCGACTCCGCCTTGACGACAGGCCGGCTGTGCTCTGTGTCTGGGTTCCTGCCGGGGTCTCTGAAATATTCATGGTTTAAATATTGCAAGACTCCGCGTCTAATAAAAGCTCTGGTCTTTATTAATGAGGTGACGGAGGGACCCATTGATCAAGTTTTCTGTTTTATGCTGGGAAGATTTTGTCCTCCGCCGAAACTGTTTGTCTGACATCCCGACACTTTTTTTCTTCCGTACACCGTATTCCACACGTTTAGCGGCGGATCTCGCTCCTCTCCAAATCACACAAATATTAGCACAAAGTCCTTTCGCTTTGTCTCCATCAATCTTTTCATGTTTCTCTCTTGGCTTCTGCGGCGGCATTTGTCCGGTTTTAAGAGGAGCCCAATTAACCACCAAGTCTGGAAGAGAGCTGCCACTTTTTTTTTTTTTTATTCCACTAAATCGTCAATGTGTTGGTCTAATTGAGGTGCCCTTGATATCGAAGTACATTGACAGAGACAAAGACATGTTGGATGAAGTTCAGTTCAGCACTAAAAATGTCTCCGGGCTCATTTTGCCGCTTTAATGTGAAGCCGAAAGGATGTTGAACCACAACCTTTTTACTCTGCGAATCTGACAGGCGGGCTATGTCTTACAAAGTGAAGTACAGATTATATCAAGGCAACGTTTTACCCTTTACCTTTTAAACGATTCAAATTCTACCTGAAAAACTCTCTCTTGCATTCGGAGACAAATGAGTTCCTGCAGCCATGGAGCTGAGTGCAGCTTTAGAGACTTACCTTAAGCAAAAGCGCAGTAACTTGCTGCCGGTCACAAATGATTGTGTTTACAGCAAGTTTGTTGTGTAGCAAAGTGCTCAATGCGGAATAAATTATTAACGCATACACAAGTAGAAAAAAAATGGATCTCTTGTTTTGCCTTCAGCTTTTTGTTTCCATGCATTTTATTGGCTGCGGTCTGTTCCAGTGACAGCTGAAGCAGACCTGCTCCTGCATTACAAATATGCTTTTTTTTCTTTATTATTCATTCATAGAGTGCCATAGTAAGATTGCGGGTTTATTTCACTACTCAAACACACTTTTTTGTCTTTTATCTCTTTGGGTTTATAGTAACCAGGCAGAACCAATGACTGTTGCACTGCTAAACTCAAGGAGATTCAACAAACTCAAATATGTTAATTACTTGTGTATGTGGGTGTTGTTCAAACTGCAGTTTGTCTGGACACTGCGTCCATTGATTTGCTACACAGAAAAACAGTTTACTGGGCTTGGGGAGAGATTACACCAGTGTGTCGTCCCACTCTGTGATTTGTAGCGTGCACTTCCGTGAGAAGGATTACATCAGGACCAAAGCAAATGGGCCACACATGAAAGGCCTTGGTTTTAAATGCGCTCCGCAGCACCACCACATTTGAGCGGGCGGAGAGGCCTGGGGTCTTTCCACCCCTCTGCTCTCAGGGGTCGTTCGTCACAGCGAAAGCCCTAATTATCAGCTCGTGAAAGTAAATCTGTGGAGCCTCACCTTGACACTCGGATAGCAATTCTGAGTGCAACGTTGCCGGACATAAGTAAAAAAAAAAAAAAAAAAAAAAATCATACTCCAGCTTGAATGCCTATGTTTGTTTCAGACTGGAAGTAATAATAAATTTGCATATGGATATGCAGTTGTACTATATTCAAACTTAACATTTCACAGCTATTCCAGACTAGAGGTGCAGACAGATCCTATTCCTGGGAATTACTACGACTGTTAGAAACCAAAATATTCAAATTGAACAAATACAAATAAAGATCACAGATCAGGTCTCTTTATGTAAAGTATTAAGTACAGTCCATGAATACGAACATCTAAGCAGCTTTCTTATTTAATTAAATACACTTTAAACTGACTGACAACAGCAAACACAGGGTGTGTCGGGTCTAAACATTTTTCTAAAGTTCTGTCTGCAAAAAGGAAAATAAAAATACAATTGAAGAAGTAGAAAAAATAAGAGGATAGCTCTGGGGTGCATTCACATCACATTGTTGACACTGAAAGCTTCACCTTTTCAGTAAGAGGTAAGCGATTCTTCTGAAAAATTAACCTCACTGCTGTGTGTCTTTGACACACACGCACACACACACACACACACACACACACACACACAAAGCAGAGGCTAGAGAACAGCTATCCATCCCAAATAAGAGCTGTGTTTTCAAAGTCCTCCCGCCAGGCCTGCTGTTGTTACCTGGTGCCGTCAGACCCACGGCCGCCTTTCGAGCACAGAAAAATAGCAACCGCAGCAACGTGGAAAATTGTACACCATCAGTTGCTCTGTACTTGTCCTCGTTCCCCTTTCCTGCATTAGGCAAGCAGAGTGAGACACATTAAAATTGATATATGCGCATTGCAATCTGGAAGAACTATCCTGAATAACTTTATGCTGCAAAGCTGCGCTGCACTCATTAATCCTGCTGATGGCTGGACCATTATCCACTACATACAGCGTTGAGTTTTTCCTACTTAGTAATTGAGATGTTACCATCTTGATACCTGTGTGTTTATGATGCAGCATTACAGTAAAACCCTGTAACTGACCAGGATTAGGATCCTTTTCCCACTAAACGTTCTGTCCCTTAATCCTGTTTTTCTTCTACCGCCCATCCAGCCTCATCAGCATCATCATCATCATCATCTCAGCAGACTGCACGCCTAAGACATTATGTCTTCCCACACTAGTCTGTCTTAGACAAAGTACCCTCATCAAGGATAATCCACTAAGTAATCGTTAAGAGCTTCCACCCAGTTTTAAGTATCTGCTGCTTCTAAAGTAACTGGAAGGGGAAGCAGTGGAGTATAAAGATCAAGAAATCCTGAGCCATATGGTTAAGACTCAGAACACACATACGGGCCAGGTTTACTTTGAAATCCCCTTCTCACTCACACTGCATCATGTTTTCAAGGGTTTTTGTCCTCCTGCACTGGAAGGAAATAGTGGAAAATTCATCCTGATTACTTTTTTCTTTTTGTGGAATTTGATTTATACAGCTTTTTGTTTATTTTACTAAACAAAAAGCAACATTACATGGTCACAGAATGTCTAGACATATCTGAGTCATTAAGGAGCAAGTCGTTAGCCTCACCCGTTCAATACAGATTCTAAAGTCAAGAAATAGATCCACTTAAAATGGCAGTATTGTGTGTTTTCCAGCCCCATGGTATTATCTTAAAATATAATCAAGTCACTAAGTTACGATAAGCTGTAAAAAAAAAAACAGAAAGCGACTGTATATAGGAAATATGACGTAGTAGAAACCTGACATCGAAATTTAACACCATGAAATTGGGCCTCTGTTTCTTTAAGATAATCCTGTTCTCTCTGAAACTCCGCCTTCAGGAAATTGTCACAATATCTGTCCTCATTAACCTTTTCACAATGTTTTTACCAGCCTATAATGAGCTCAGCAGAGGCGCAGTTCAATCAAGTGTTTGGGAATAACACTATAGGACACTGTAAGCCTCAGAAAAGTTGATTTTCCATAATCCTGTCACATTAAAGTCATATTCAAGTCCACTGCCAGTTTAGACTTCATAGGTACTCCAATAAGGAAGATATTCAACCATAGCAGGAAGCTTAGGTAAAGGTAATGGCATTGTAACAAGAATGTAAAGATTCTGCTGCTGTACTGATTCGTAAAAATGTTCCTGATCATTTTGATTGAATGTAGGAGCCAAAAATGCATAAAATGATGTGTTAATCATCATCTCAATATCTTATTTAAAGCTTGAACCAAGTTCACTAAAAAGTTAATAAATATCCAAATTTCACAGAGAAAAGTGTACTGCAGGGAGATCACACCTGTTCTCCACAAGGCATGTTCTACAAGTAATGCTTAGGTTATTCTATATTCTTTTTTAATTTTCTAATTGTTTTTCTGTGTAGAGGAAATAAATGAAAATGAAATATGTGAAAAGGAAGTAAAATGGATGTTTTTTTTCATAGAGCTTCTTAGTGACAAACACAACTATAAGAAGCTTGCTAGCCAAGTTGGAAAGCCAGCAGTATTTTCAACTCACCCAATTATGAGAAGCTAGTCATGTTGAGCTCATCGTATCTCGTTGCCTAGGGAGAATGTCAGGAAAGTCATAAAAATATCACTGTTTTTACAATGTTTGGCAGAAAGCTATTTTTAAGATACGGAAATATATGTTTCATTAGCTTTGACAACAGAAAAGCAGAAGCAAGTGCAACACAAAATGTGATGTAGTATAGTGCATGAGAAAGAAGTAAATAGTAGAATGAGCTGCTGGGACAACATGCAGCCAGACTTTCTAAACTTGTGTACAAAAGTGACTGCTGCACGATGGCACTTAGTTGATACCTTGTATTTTTAACAACTTTAGCTTGGATACTAAATCGTTTAAGCTGTGAGGTAAAAGGAAAGGTTGCTGACATATTAAAAACTGTAAAAAATATTTAAAGCTAAGTTAGACATTTTTTTATACATTTAAAATGAAAATAAATGCTGCATTTATCTCAATGCTGCACTTTATCTCTTCTGTCTGTGCTTAATGACCTTCCTGCATCTGTGGCTTTTGACAAAGCTACAGAAAGTGCTGCCAAGTCAGAAACAGATTTGGGAATAAAAAGTCATTTAAGAATGGCTTTGTGACTTTATTCAGTCTATTTTGTTAGAAATGTCATAGCTTTGGTGACCGGCACAAATATAAGCTATTCTTTTGAAATGTGAAGGAGTCAATGTTTTTGTTTCTTTTCTTGGTTTTAAAATCTTAATTGGTAAAAAGGAGTTCATGGTTTCAAAAACACTGCAAATATAGAGTTTACTGAAAATACAAGGTTAGTGTAAGATGCTGCTGCAGACACGGTCAGGAAAGCAACACTTTTTCAACGTCTTTTTGTGTTTTCTGAGGATAACCAACTCCCATGAGCTCGTTATCCTCCATTACACTTTGGCATTTTTTCTTCTGTGTGTAACAGCCAGAACTATGAAATACAGGAGCGGCATCTAATTAAAATGATCAAGTTTCCGTTATAACGAGACATAAAACTTGTTAAAATGAGAACGTTACGAGTTTTAAAACCAAAGTACTTTCTCACTTAAACTACAAAGGTCATAGCAGTAACATAGCAACACTAGATGAAACCAAGTGAGAAGACAGAGTTCATTTATACTTTTAAAGAAGTTGTAGAGTATGTATGTGCTGAAGAGTGACAAAGTAATCTCGTTATAATGGAAAAGTTTATAGTTTTAATGAGATACTGCTCCTGTATTCATCTCCTAGTTGTTAAATGTTTATATTTATATAT
>CAEGAF010042516.1:0-11160 GCA_903067075.1 Micropoecilia bifurca | reverse complement strand
GTGTCTGAATCAACTGTTGGATTTTTAAGATCTGCTTTTCCGAGATGAAAAGATGCGAGTGGCTGAAGTTCTCTGTTGTTCTCCCTTCACACACAAAGCACAGCATCACTCTGAGCTCATGCTTTAGGTTTTAATCAGGGTCTATTGCTGTAAGTTAAACATTATAAATGATACAGGAGAAAGTTGCCCTGTTCTTGGAGACCTTGGCTTCGTCCCCCAAAATAGCTTCCATCTTTTCCCTCTTTTCTCCGTGCTGAGTAATGATCTGAAAGGTGAGCAAAGGTGAAGGAGGTGTTAGTGGCTGGTCTGCTTTATTGAACTGCTGTTTATAGGAGCAACACTGAAAGGTCTGATCCAGTAGTAAGATGTGTCATCTAATTATAAGTTTCCTTTGTAATGAGTGCAAAACCACTTAAATTCCTAAGGAGGCAGTATTATGTGATTTCTTTTTTTTTTTAAATTTGCACATTTTTATTGACAATTTTTCCATACAAGTGTACATACAGACTTCACACTATTTTCTTTTTCCAAATGTTCCATACATATATTCAAGAAAAGCTGCACAAACACTCTGTACCTGCCTTAGACATAGCAACTTTGCTAGTCTAGATAATATCCAATCTATCCATACCCTTGTTAACAAAAAAGAAAAGAAAAGAAAAGAAAAGAAAGAAAGAAAAACAAAACGAAAAAAATACAGAACAAACAAAAAGATCATCCAAAATGTCTTTCTTTTTTATTTCCTTCCTTCTCTGCTCCTCTCTTCTGAGTCATCACAATTTTAACTCTCTTCTCATCGGAGATTAACTGCAAGTAAACTTTTTATAGTCTGTAGCTCTATAAGGGTTCCTGTAAGCACACTATTANAGTCTGAAACCAGGGTGAAATAAAACCCTGCCAATTTTCCCAATAATTCTTAAATTTTCCAAATTCTAATCTGATGGAAAAAGTCAGCCTTTCCATAATATAAATATTATGCATTGCGTCAACCCAATCTTCCCTTTTGGGAGCTTCTGCCTTCAGCCATTTCCTAGTAATGGCTTTTTTGCTTCCTACCAACATAGTCCTATATACATATATCTATCGCCTATATCTATCGCCTGTACAGATCCTCAAATGTAAGTGGAATATTCACCCCCAGTACCTTATCCATACAATTATTTACGTCCTGCCAATAGGGTACCATGAAGGCACAATCCCAAAATACATGGAAGTGACCCGCTCTGTCTTTTCCGCACTGCCTCCAGCATCTCGTATCTTGGTATTTTCTTTGTGCTGGTGTACTGAAATATCTTACAATATTCTTCCAGCCAAACTCTCTCCATGTTTTCCACAAGATGTTTTCCACTGTTCCCCACATATCTCCTCCCAGTTCACCTGTGAAAGCCCACAATTAGCATCTATTTCCCATCTTTTATGTATGTTGTATTGCTTTTCTTCAAATTTTCCAAGCCTGTGTACAGTTTTGAAATTATTTTCTTCCCCAAGTTTGATTCATTTGCTGAAATAAACATCTTAATTATACCAGATTCAAACTCAACTAAATGTATCCTTCTTAGTAGTTCCTCCGTATAGTGCATCAATTGTAAGTACCTGTAGAGATCCTTGTTGTTTAATTCATATTTATACTTTATTTCTTCAAATCTTTGTATGGTATTTTTCTTAACCATCTCCCAGAATATCTTTGGACCCTTTTCCCTTTACTAAATGTTTTGTCTGTTACATTAGGTTTAAAATCTGAGTCGTGAGCTATCCACCTTAGTACTCTACTCTGCTCTGTCAACCCATATTTAAAAATAATTTCATTCCATATGTGTATTATGTGTTTTCTAAGCACATGGTGCCATTTTATAGCATAGTCAAGTAACTATGTTCCCTTCAGGTGTTACAGAATGCAAAATATATCAAACATGACAAAATTTGACTTTGATATTTAACTTCTTGAAATTGGGCCTTTGTCTCTTTAAAAACTCTGAAACTGCCTTCAGAAAGTCATCACAACATGACTCCTCTATTAGCACCCTTAGCAACGTTTTCACCAGTGTTGCACTGAGAAGTTTTTCCTATAATGAGCTCAGTAGATGCACAGTATCACCAAGAGTTTGCTAATTGTTGCTGGCTAGTCTGAAGGAGCTGATTGGGAGATTTTCAGGTGCTATTTAATGACCCTTTCAGCCATTGTTCCAGTTGTTTTAAGTTGTTATTTTGAGTCAAGCCAGTTATTATTTTCACAGTAAATTATGTTGAGGAACCACCACAGAGCTCACAGTTTGCAGCTCATCTTGAGAGTGTGACATGCAAAGGGTTTCTGGTGAAAGTAATTGTCTGATATGAGCAAAACAACGTCAGTTTAAGTGAACATGATTGTATTGATTTCTTCCTTTGCCGTAGATGTGACACACTTGCCACCGGCAGAATACTGTTGTCGCACCACTCCATGGCGCTAATGGCCATGTAAATAATCACCAGCTTTGGTGGAAATAACCGTTCAATGCAAATGTGATGGCAATTTAAAGGTTACGATGTTTCTGAGATTGGAGTTAGCTCAGGATGATAGATGTCGGCTTTAGTCTTTCCCCTTCTCATGGTTAAAGATACCAAGAGAGTTACACATTACCTGCTTTTTCTGATGCTTTTTCTTGAGTCTATCGCTTTCATGAAATTTGATTGCAATATATTATGCTGCTGTGACAAGCTCTCAAATATTGCATGGGTTCAGATGTAAATATATTCGAGGGGCATTTAGGGAAACGTCAACCCCGGTCATGTGTATGAAGTTTCTCAGTCACCTCTCATGTCCCTCTGTTTTGTATCCTGTGTATGTGTTGGGATGAACGGTGTGAAATGCACAGCTCCATCGCAGAGGTTTCACCATCTCTCCTTTTTTCTTTTTCCAGTCTTAATGATTACCTGACCCTCTTTTGCTGAAAGTTGCTCTCTATAAACTGCAGGGTTATTAGCTGAATTAATCAGTAACGGTCCCCACGCCTCAGCAGTGGTACACACTCCAACAGTTTAATACGCTTTGGTGAATTAATCTTCATTGGTGCAGACAGAGCGTCTGCGTCATATCTTCTTTAATATATTCAACGGAAATATGCAATAGTGTGTCGGGGCTGTAATTTATAATGCTTACAAAATATTGCAGCCACAATCTCACTGGTTTGGACCAACTAATGAGAACCAAAACAAACTGTGCATCACTATCAGAGCAGCACAAAATCCTTAAGTGATGTTATCCAGATAAAGATATCCTTTATGTCTCCAACAATTGAAATTAGTCCTGCCCCATAGTGGTAAACGTAAAACATAGGAAAATAAAATAACAGTTATAGCTGCAGCATCAGCAGGTTACAGAAATAGTTGCATAAAGAATAAATAACATGGGACATTTTATCGCATGGAATCTGTGTATAGTCATAACATGTGGTGGCTCAACAGCGTTGTGTGCAGGAGTTTAAATATATTCTGAAATGATCTTAAAGTCAGACTTTGAACGCTTTTCGCCAACCAGCACCCATAATTCACTTTGACTTTTCTTTTTTCATAATCCTCCCAATTGAAACTGGTAACTGGTTGTTTGAATGCAAATCATTATGTTACCAATACTAGGTGTATCGCGCTACAGCAGTGGTTTCCTACGTTCCTCCTGGAATACGTTTGGAGTGTGAAATAATCTTATTTATTGACAACTGTGCCATCCAAGTGGCTGAAGGCTAAAAGCCCCGATGAACTTTAGAGGAATTATGAAATTACATTTTGCAGCTAACTTTTCTCTTTCAGTTTCACAGCTTTAAAAAAAACCCGCCCTGAATTTCAGCAATCGAAAGCCTCATACCGAGAAAAGAAGCTGCAGCCGTACAAGGGCAGCTGTATCATTCTTTAATCAGAACCTCTTTTATTACAACCCTTATAAAAATATTCTTTTTCTGCTCTCAGTGGTACTCATTTTCATTACACAACCAAAAGACCAAAACGTATTATGCCTTTTCCCCGAACACAATAAGTCAAGAATTTTTATCTTTACTGTAACCCGTTTCAACACTAAATTGAAGAGTTATCTAAGGTTTAACATTCACAAAAATCTAGCCAGAACATTCCTGTCTTAAGGTCAATCTTTAAAAGGGAGAGGAGAGCGGGCGTAAAAAAGCATTCCTGTGTTTATTGAGCAAAGGGTGTCCTTGGTCAACCCTTTCAGGTGGAGATAAGTGTTAACAGAACAAAGGTGGAGGGAAACATGGGAATTTCTATTGACTGTCTGAAATTGGACAGCTTCAAACAAAGTTTTATGGCAATGTTTTTGCGAGGCGGAGCTGCAGGACTTTTGCGGCAGAGCTCGTTTTAACGCTGTTGACTCATTTCGGGCTCTTACCAAGATGTCCTGAAATATTTAAATGATCACTGGGAGTTGCGCCCCGTCTGTGGCGGGGAATAAAAGAAGAGGAAGAGAGAGCGAGAGGGTGGGGAGCTTTTTATGTCACTCTGTTACAGTCCCTGAATTAATAGGCTTGAGTTAATTAGAGAACTCTGTGCAATAACATTGTCCCCCAAGTTTTAGAGTCTTGGGTGGCATCAGGCAGTGCATGATGGTTTTAAAAACAATTCATGTGTCCAATAATGATGCAAGCGGCTAATTCATTTAAATGTAGTAGAACGGTAATTAGTGTCTGAATAGAATTGGAAGAGTAGAGGTTCCCCAGTCCTGGACTGGAGCCACTGATGTGACAAAGGTCAGATCTGCAACAAGAGTTAAACATTGCATAATCAGTGCGATCATCAGACTTTATGTTACAACCATGGTGTGGGGGATCTTTTGTCTCACCCCACTGCTGAATGTATGTATCTTTTATTTGCAGCGAATGTGGTTGGTTTCCAGCAGCTCTTGGCAAATGTGTGCCTCCCTCACAGCATCGTTTAAGTATTACAGACAGTTTGAGACGGACTGGAGCAGTTAGCTGTTGGATATTAGCTGTTGGATTTTTTTTCATTAAAGCTAATATTAAAACCCTGCTCAAACGCCAGGATTTTGGGATGGGGATGGGTGGGGTGAAAAAACGCAATCAAGAACAATTTCAGAACTTTGTTTTGGGTAGGACTTTATCAGCAGGGAGCATCATGATTTGGAAGTATTTGCTCATTTTTTTCTTTGAGTATATGAATCTGAATGTATTTTCAGGATGACTCGGGTCTTTACTCTGACCAGGCTATTCCAAAACTTTAATGTTCTTCTGATGAACCAATTATTTCCTTGACTTGGATTATTATTATTTTATTTTATTTTTTTCGAAGCTGCTATGCTAAAAGATTCATTTTCTTTAAATTTGTTCTTTTTATCAGAAGGGCGAAAGAACTGCCTCCATCTAAGCTCGGCCTCATTTCCAGTGGAGGATAAACAGCCTCAGAGCCTGACACAGACGCCACTGTGCTTCACCGTAGCTATGGCGTTATTATTATAGCCTGCAGGGTTGTATTTTTTGGGGGGTGTTTACATGGAATTATGGCTAAAAAGCTCAACCTTTGTTTTGTCTCTGTATTGCAGACTTTCCCAATTTTTATAAGACTTGAAATTATTTTGTGCAAACTATATTTGAGCTTGGTTGTTTTTCTTTGCAAGAAAAGGTTTCCCTCTTTTCACTCCACTCCATGCTCCATTTATGAAGAATACAGAATTGTTTTCACACTGAATTCCTCTTTTTGTGTTGCTGAAGACCTATTGCCATCTTCCTGACCTTTTCTTCTCATTTTCATTAATTTTGGATAGATGTTCGATGGTGTATTTGTTTTGTACCCTTCTCCTGAGTGATACCTTCTGACATTAAGATCTCTCAGATTGTATTGAAGTTCCCTGCTGATGCTGGCTTTTGCTGGTGATTTTGATTGTGCTGTTTAACCACAACATTAATTGTTTCAGTTTTCTTCATTTTTATTCAATTGCACACATTACTTCTTTTTTTCACTTAAACTGTAACACTACAGGTCATATTGAAATTGTAAAAAGTTCCTAAATGATTTATCTTGGTGTTGTTATTTTACGTCAAACATTTGCCACCTTAACTGAGATGCGTAGATATTTTATATCTACTGCATATTTTGGTGACAACCACATCACTTTTTTTAAATTGACGTCCTAATGAAACATGAAAATCAAGTACTTCACAAAATATTATGACCTGCCTCCTTAATTATTTATCCCTTCAGAGGATGATTAAAATTACATTTATGAGTTTGATATAACGGAGCAGTGCATAAAACTGCTAGTAACTATATACATCTGTGCTTAATCGTTCTAAACAAAAAAAAAGAAAGAAAATCGGTTAATGCCAATCAAGGGAGTATTCATCCCAAGACAACCACAGGCTCTAATGCTTTAAGCCCCTTGGACACGAGGCGCCGTTAAGGCAACGATCGTTCACTTTCAGTTCAATTGAATCCAAGCGAAGACGCCGAGCGATGACACGAGTCTTACAAGGACCTCCCAGCAAGCGAGATCAAGACTCAGCAATGTCACAGTAAGAAACAAGCAGAAAGGATGAATCACAGAAAAAAAGAAACTTGAAGGGGAAAGAAGCTGAACATTTACTTTGAAAATACCAATATGAGACATGACCTATTTTAATGCGCAGTGGTTAAAAAAGGTTGGAAAAAAATAATCGCATCCCACACGGCATCCTTAGGAAAGCTGCTCAGAAATGTGCAAGAAAAGTTTTGATTCTTTTTTCTTTTTTTCCCGCAGCAGAAGAATGATCTCACACAGATTCCTTTATTCTGGAGAAAGAGAATCCCACGTTGGGAAATTATTGTTCTTCACAAAGTCACTGCCTGCATAATTGCTGACACCCAATACATTAAGCAACTTAAGCAACCCAGTTTTCCAATAAGGCAGCACTTCACCATGTTCAGTAACATTTCTGAGGGTTGGATCACATAAAGATCGGATCCAAACATCCCTTTCATCATGATCTCTCTCTACTGTAGGGATCCCAGTCCTCGAGAGTTACCATCCTGCAACTTTTAAACGCATCCATCACACCTGAATGAATCAAATGAATGGCTCGTTACCAGTCCTCTGCAGCACTGAATGACATCCTGATGAGGGAATTCAGCCATTTGATTCACTTGGGTGCTCCAGCTCTGTATTGTCC
Organism: Micropoecilia bifurca; assembly: GCA_903067075.1. Lineage (NCBI taxonomy): Eukaryota > Metazoa > Chordata > Actinopteri > Cyprinodontiformes > Poeciliidae > Micropoecilia > Micropoecilia bifurca. The sequence continues at coordinate 4,018 of CAEGAF010042516.1, read as the reverse complement.
TGGCTGCTAGTGTTCAGTAACTCTTACAGATTTTCTGTGGGATTTAAATCTGGGCACTCAAATGCTCCTGGATGAACGTTGACATTGTGTATGTCTGTAATTCTGTAAGTTAAAAAAAATGTGGTTTGGATCATTGTGATGATGAAGACTATAAGTGTCAACCAATTTTTAGATTATTGCCATGATTATTGACATGATTTTAATTAAAAATGTTCTGGTATTTCAAGAAACATCAGGATGTCATGCATAAGATGCTGTTTGACATATTTAGGTTGAATTGAGGTTTTTTTTAAATGCATCTTTACCAGGAGTGATAACAGATCCTTCACCATAAAGGTGAAGTTGAAGAAAGAGGATGCATGGTTTTCAACATTTTTTGCATTATAAAATACGAAAAGTGAAGTTCGCAAATGCATCAAGCCACGCTTTGGGGACTCAGAGCTGCAGACCTGAAAAGCTTTTTGGGGGATTTACCTTCCAGGTTCCTAACATGTAGAGTACAATATTCTAATTTGCAAAATAGCTCAGGCTCAGTCAGAGTGAATGAAGAGCATCTGGGAAACAATTATTCATTAGGTTAAGTATTAATTGGATTTGGATCTGGATTTTGACAGAGTTAATCCCTCACATGAATATGCTTGAATTTAAACAAAGGTTGGAATGTCTTTATGTGACTCGCAACTAACCACAACTCAAAAACAGCAAGAGTATGACTCGCATTATAATTAATATAATATAATAGGATATATTATAATATAATATAATAGGAAAATTAAAGTCCAAAAGGTCTTTTATTTTCTGGTGTTTAATGAGACGGTGTGTAAAAAAAAGTTGAGGGTCTATGAACACTTATCATTCAAAACTCGTAACATAAAAAGTTTTCCATAATCGACTTTTCAGAGAACTGCGGGAAAGGTCAGCTCATAAAGTCAAAATGTTCAGTAGTTAGCAAGGTCAGCGCTGAACGCGGTCCGGCACATCTGCCGTTTGAAAGAGGCCTGGTGACAGTTGGTGGATTTCTTTCTTCTTCCCCCACCAGAGTTATTCAGCCTCCACCATTCCCTTGCTGCTTTTCTTTCATCTTCTTTCTTTCCCTTTCCCATATTTTTTTCTGTCTTTCACTCTTTTTCTGCATCTCTCTCTCTCTCTCTGTGGGTGTGTGTCCCTTTAGGGTGTCTGCAGCAGTTGAGATAAGAAGCGAGTGTAGGACACAGGAGGATGGTGTTCACAGAAGCTAGTTGATCTTATCTGCTCTACCAACCCCCCTCCTCTCTTCCTGAGCATCCCATGCAGTTCTGCTTTTCCTCTCTGCTGTTCTTTTCCTCCTTTTCCTTTTTGCTCCTTTGCCCTTCCTGCTCCCTCCCTCCCTCCCTCTCTCTCCCCCACCTACCATCTCTTCCTCTCGTCTCAGACGCACATTCTCTCAGATCCCCTCTGCGCTACTGTTGATTTGAATTTGAAGTGATGGGAAACTAAATTGGCAGCATTGACAGCAGAAACAAACAGCTTATCTCTCTCTCCTGGGCCAATGCAGGCCTTAGTCAGATACCAGAGCCACTGCCAGCATCTGACTTGTGACAATGATGATAAATTGAACGTTTGTTGACTGTCACTTTTAATGCGTGCATATGTGGAAGTGTGTCAGCGCGTTGGACTCGGCGCCACGTTCACATGCGTTCTTTTCGTCTAATAGCTCTTTGTGAATCACCTTACTGGTGGGAAAAAAAAGTGGTATTTTAGGCCTGTCAAGCTGTGTTATCTTTAGCATTATTTCTAGATTCAACCGGCAAGCCCCCAGGAACAAAGAAGCCTAAAGATACAACTTAAAATTGGCTCATTGCTAAGGTGTCAGTTTTGTGCAGCTGCACCGGCTCGTCCTTTGATGTAGGTGTTTCTTATCCTTGAATGATTCATAGATCAGAGTTAAGTGGCTTACCAAATAAAACATGCATCAGTCTGAAAGCAGTCAGGTAAATGGACAACTGAAAAAAGAAGCTTATGTATGAAGGGAGAAAAAAAAACAAAGAGGGAGACCTTCAGAAAACCCACAGAATGAAAGGTGTCTCGATATCTCTGGCCGCTGCTGCATATCCAGCCGTACGACTTGAACCTAATATAATGCACACGGATCCATGGCAGACTCGTAATTAGCAGACTGTAGAACCGGGTCGCCTCACCACCTTTTTCAAGCACCTTTTTGCTGTAAAACCTGCTCTACCTGGTGCTCTTAGGGCGAGATATTTACTTTTTTTTTCACTGAAAGTTTGCTTCTGACCACATGTTGTTTATTATAGAAGCAGACATTAAAGCTGTTTGTCCACATACAGTCTGATGCACTATTCTGATATGAGCTGGATTCACTCGGACGGTTTGTCGTTAGTTGTTATCCCTGAGGAGTAAAATATAAGTTACACTTAGGCGGCTCAATTTTGATGTTTATTACTCTGAACAGAGATTCATCAGGAACACAGTATAAGACTGGTTTGAACAGTTTCAATCAAAATAATCAAAGTTTGGGTTTTTTTGTCATTTTTTTCTCAGATCAGTGTAATCTCAGACGGTTGCATGCCTTGCGTGAAGACATGGTATTTGGAAGACCTTGGCTATATAGCAAGTTATTTCAGCTTTTCCATCTACTTCAGCTTCTCCACATTTCCTTTTGAGTTTTGAAATCAGCCAAGCATTTTCATTCACTCCACTGCTGCTCACTGGATAGTTTCTCCTTTTCAGGTCATTTTCTATGAACCCAAGATGTGGTTGTGCATGAAAACTTCAGTGGCTCAGCAGTTTCTGAAGTCCTGTCTCACACCAACAACCAAGTCTTTTTTTCTTTCTTTTTTTTTTAAAGTCAACTAAATCCCTTCCTGTTTTCCTCATTCTCATGCTTGGCATAATCTTCAACAAGTTCTCTTGCTGATGCTTTGAATTGCAGGCATTAAATCGGTCGGTCCACTATTCGTCTTAGCAACAAGCAATTGAAACGATGTACCTAATAAAGTGGCCTTCAAGTTCGTATGCGTCTCTGCTGTGTTTCGCTGCAGATTTATTTGATGTTAGTGAACTAAACATGTAATATTTGGCTATTAGATGAGTCCCTGCGCTCTTTGGCAGCAGACGTACAGAACTGCATGACCGTATAAAATCATGCAGTTGCAATAATACTGGCAATATTCCGATGACAGCATGAGGCGTGATAAAACCAAGCTCTGCCTCCTCTTTTTCACATCTGTGCTTCTGACACTACATCATGTTTTCAAGTGGGGGCATTTACTGCTGCTTTATAAATGCAGAAATCAGATTTACAACGCCACATTCTTGCACGAAGCTGAATGTTAGGTGAATACATTAGCAGCAGAAAGACATTGGATAATTTGTTTAGAAAATTTTCAGTTGTCAGAACTGATTATGAAATGTGATTACAGTGGGAAAAAACTATGGCAAAAGTGAAGCTATCAAGCTCCTGTAATGTATGTTGTGTGATTTTTTGAAAGGTTTCCCGCTGTTGGGTTACAGACTAGGAAGTGCGCAATGATTTAGGCTCAGTGTAATTGCACAGATTTTGTCACAGTTTCGTGTTTTTGTTTGTTTTTTCACACTTCCTCAATAAGACTCAAGTCTGACTCTCTATTATTCTAACTCATTATTCAAAACCAGGGGCAACCAAAGTGCTCCCCAGGAGGCATTTGTGACTTTGCAATTCAAAAACGATACTAATGTGGCCCACCAGCGCAGATGATTGATGCAAATGGAGAGCTTTTTTTTTAATTAGAGCAAAATTATTAATGATAAATTAGAATTAGAATGATTCAAATATGTATTAGCCACACTTTGTTTTTCCTTTTAATTTCAAAACAAATTTGACCTGGTGACTTTTATTCAAAAGTAGACTTTGGTGCAAGTCTGGTTTCTAAATAATGCTTTAAAAAAATGACCCAAATTCCAGTCTCGTGTGTGTGTGTGTGTGTGTGTGTGTGTGTGTGTGTGTGTGTGTGTGTGTGTGTGTGTGTGTGTGTGTGTG
>CAEGAF010042510.1:0-15559 GCA_903067075.1 Micropoecilia bifurca | reverse complement strand
CCCCCCCCCCCCCCCCCCCCCCCCCCCCCCCCCCCCCCCCCCCCCCCCCCCCCCCCCCCGCGGGCCCCACTGAACAGCTCCGAGGCGACGCTTGTGGCTGGACTGGAAACATCCTGCGACTCGCTACCAGCGTCAGCTAACAACACGCCGCTGTCTCCACTTAGAATGAATGGCTGAGGCGGAAACAGGGATTACAAATGGAATCATTTTAGTTGTCAACCAGGGCCGTGGAAACACTTTTTAAAGGGACAGCCGCTCAAAGCCGAAATGGTTTAAATGCAACACAACCAGAGGAGTTCAGATCAAACTGAACCAGTTGAAATTAGCGTTAGGCTCCTTATAAATTATAATGTTGACGAAGTTTAATTTTCCCTGTATGAAATAATAATAATAAAAAACAAAGCTAGATGATTCATTATGCAATGTAATATATTCAAGCAATTCAAGCAACTTTTCCGATGATAGCTTGTGATAGGATCATGTTTCTGGACGTAAAATTGTCCCCAAAAATATTGCAATAAATGCAATAAATTCGTTTGTGACCATTTTTACTAATGCATTGCTAAAGCCATAATAATTCAGATGCTTCCTCTCAAAGATTGATAAACTTTAATTTCCAAGGAACATTTAACTTTGTAACTGGAAGACATTTTGAATATTCGAAATAAACAAAACAACAGAAACAATAAATTAAATGCATAACAAAATAAAATGTATCCTTAGAACATATTAGACTCAGACAGCTTAAAGATGTAAAATTACCAGCTAGGACTTAAATAAATAGATTAATTAAACACAAATAAATAGAAGTTCAAATTAACTATGCGGTGTGTGTGTGTGTGTGTGTGTGTGTGTGTGTGTGTGTGTGTGTGTGTGTGTGTGTGTGTGTGTGTGTGTGTGTGTATGTGTGTGTGTGTGTGTGTGTGTGTGTGTGTGTGTGTGTGAAATGTTTGCACCTTTTTTTTCAAACAGCTTCTTAAAGGCAGCATCTTTCTTCAACAGCTAAAGCTCATTCCTGATGACCTGGGTTTATTAGCCTGACCTGGTTAGATGAAGCCAGGCTGCTGTGACTTTTCATATTTACATTTTGTACATTAACTCGGCTCTTTCTTTACCATGACCAAGCAAAGTAGTGATGGCGTTAACACTGACAAAGTATCTGTTGAAGTTGGAAACAAAACCAAAAGTGGTTTCTGTTTCTGCTCAAATGACCAGAGTTAGTTATTTTTTCCCCCACAAAACTCCTGCTGCACACTGGCAGTGAGTCAGCTGGCTGAAAGAAGCCTGCTGTTTTATTTTGTCCTGTCACTCTGACATGAGAGTCACTTAGCTGTTTGGAAATATTTAAGGTGGCAAAAAACACAAACAGCGCCATATGTGACTGCTAGTGCTCTACAGCTTGAGAGCCACAAGCTGGTTGGGCAACGTACACAATCAAACTAAATACTTTCACCTAAACACTCTCACAACTGTGAAATTGTGTGTGTCTATTAGTTTTTCATCCTGGGCAGATATTACATAACTCTGCACCATCAGGGCATTGCAAAGCTCTGACAGCATATTTTCTCAGAATGCATTACATCAACATGGTGACGACGTTCAGCCATCTGATTCTCCAGTGTTTCGTGCTCTGGCTGCTTGTTCTGCAGCAGCAGCTCTGTGGTTTGCATCACCTCTGCCCCTGCACACTGGTTTATGTTTTTTATCATTTGAATGTCGTTTCCCTCATAAACAAATCCACAGCTGTGTCCTGACAAGCCTGAGTGAGGCAGAACCCGAGCGCTGGCGCCACTCCAGCCCTCATAACGTTAGCAATAATCATTCAGTAACAACCATTATCCAGTTAATCCTGCTATGTTAGATCTTATTAGGGAGGGAAAATCCATCATTTTTTTGAAGCAAACTTTCACACCTCTAGAGGCTGTCACTTCCTCTCTCTGCAGCATTGTTTGGGAATATTAAACACGCAGAAAGCCAGCAATCTGCCCAGAATTCAGATTACTGACATGCTTGGAATGGCTGGAGTGTTTCAGCAGAGTCTAGAAGCAACGAGCCTCTGCCTGTTTGACTTGTGTTCCTGTTTATCTGTGTGTGTTTTTGTGGCTACTTGCTTGTGCTAACTGATCACAGACTTTCCAAACTGCGTCACAGACTGTGCAGTGCGCAGCTTCAGTGTTTGCTTCCCTATTGTCTTAGCAAATAGAGCTTTTTTGTTTGAATGTAGATGGACTTATGAGGTTTTGTTATCTCCTCTGCCCTGTTGAACGTCAAATGGGGCTTTACTTTGGTATAGTTATTTAAGTCATGATTGGAAAATATCAGAGTGAGAAAAATTATATAATGGGTTCCTGAACTTTTTCATTCCAGATACAGTAAATGCTTTCATAGTTGTTCTCATGTCGATCATCTTAAATTTTTCTTCGTATTTTTCTCCTGAGATTCAAGCTTCCATCTTTGTCTGACAACAATGTTTACACTGACAGGCAGAAGGTTGTTGTACTTTATACGTTATTTTTGCCATATTGTTTTTGACCAGATCAACAAACTTTAGAGCATTTGACTTTTTAAATGACTTGTTCATATATTGCAACATTGTTGATTATTCTTGCAGCTCTTTTCTGTATTTTCCACAAGTTCTGCTTTATATGCCAAACATCTATACATTATCCCAGATAGTAAGTAAGAAAGAAAAGTATTTGGAATTAATATTGATTGATAAGTACTTTACCTTATCTGTAATTAAAATATTCCTGGATACAAGTGGTTTCCCCTCAGGAAATGTCTAAAGAATGTGATTCATTCTCCATTTTCATTAATTTGTTTTTTAGAAATGTTTTTCTCCAGTTAAGTTTTGTTTTTCCTTCACTTGTTTCAGTTCATCACATATTAATGAAAGACATATCATGTCAAAATAACAACTTAATTTTTCGAAGTCAACCCAACCTTTAAAATATAATGTCCAATCCCATGGGATTTAGTTAATTATTAATAACTGCAGAGCTTTTCTAAAAATATTTTTGTCACATCTGAGTTCAGTTAAACTTTTCAAACCCAGGTTTGACTACTACCAGATTGCTAGAATCTAGAACAAACAGAAATTCTCTGATTGCATGAAGTAGGCTGAAAAATCGCAAACTCCAGCACATCACGGTCCAGCCTCAGGACGTTCAACTAGGTAACTGGCATTGAACAGTCTGGAAAAGGCAATAAATCTAATCTAAACAACAATAAGAGATATTATACAAAAGAAGAAATCATGGACAGTCCCAGGGTGGACAACCAATCAGAGTTACTCAATGACTTGTCTACAACAGACCATCTCAGACTAGCAAAGTAAACATCTTGAACCGAGATCACAGAGATTCTTTATGGTCTCTCAGGCTCTGATAAAATTGTTCTGTTCTATACAATGTTTTGGAGGGTGTGTGTCCTGTTCCAACACACATAAAGCTAACATTGCATTTCAAAAGAAGAACATCATATCTAAAGTAGATCATGGTTTTGGCAGTGTGATCTGGGACTGCTTTCTTGTTTGAATAGTGATGGAGCCATGTTTTCTGCTCTCTACCAGAAAGTCCTGGTTTAATGCCTGGTTCACACAGCATGATTTCAAAATTGTTGACCAATTTTCAACACCAGAGAGACTCTACACCGCAGTACAATATTTTAGATAAGATGTTTTGTCACAGAGTGTGTGGATGGCAGGAGGAACACACTATCTACACACAATCTAATTTCACTCACCAACATTCAGATCTCACAAAACCTCTCAAAACCAAACTAGAGTTCAGAGCAAACAAACATGGCTGACTGGGTAAAACCAGTGACCATAGTTTGTGGTAATACAAAAAACAAAACGATATGAAAACGTCTCTGCTGCTGCCAGAAAGCCTCCACCAGACCTTCTGTTGCACCATGGATTCCCCTCCATGTTACACTTTTACTAAATCAACATTTGAAGCCTGCATTTTTTATGTTTTCAGATTATCTTTGATATTAAAATCAGTTCGATGATAGAAAACGTGATGAAAAGGCAAAAATACAGCACAGTAGTGTTTTTACAGCGCTGTCTTGCTCTCTCCCATTCTTTATAAAACATCCCTCTCTAAAACAACGTTATTAAAAACTCATGAGAGAATGAGCTTGTTTTTTTCCCTGAATAATTAAAACGATTGGTTCCCACTTCAGTTTTTCCCTGCGTATTACTGTATGTGTTTGCTATTGCAGCTCAAAGAGCCAGCTGTGAAAGTCGAATTTCCGCTGGGTTTGTGTGGTCATAATTAGCAGCAGCCATGTGACTGAGTGTTTTTGTACATGTGCCTTTGTGCTCATATGTCAGCGCACGCCTGTGTGCAGGGCGTGCTTGTGTTTACATGACAGCCGACTGGGAGGGGAAGTGACGCAGGAGGGGAGCTGACATTACACTACTGCAGAGCGAGGGAGACGGATATAAGGCGAGGAGAAGAAAGAAATGAACCAAAGGAACTAATGAGCGACTCCTTTCTTGGTTACTGAGGTCCTTGACCTTCCGCAGCTGCTAGACCTGTCATGAACAAAGCCGTAAAAATGATGGTGCAAGTTGAATGACAGCATGTTTTGGTTATGAAACATGTTTACACCCATGTGTGTAGCAGTAGTGACACACACAGGCGTTTGTTTGTCCAGCTTAGCCTCTTCTAACACGGACCTCATATTTTTTGGCTGACCGCCCTCTCTGGCTGGAGGAGACTTCCAGTTTCATAACAGCTCCGCTCCTCAAATATTTCCTGGGTGAACTTTAGCCTCGACTGAGGAAGGCTAGTGGCTTGAGGAGGACAGCCTCTTGAGGCATTTTGCCAAAAGGTTCAGTCAAATAATCTGTAGTATCTGAGAGACATGGTGGAGGAATAATCTCCTGAAAATGAGAGTGATCTATTTCAAGGATTTGTTTCATTTGCATTTGATCATTATGGTTTACAGTTATTAAAAATGATTAATTCGACTCTGAGGCCAGTGTGGCATCTAGTAGTGGTGTATAATCACTCTTATTTGATAATATATATATTAAATAATGTATTTTATGACATATTTTTATGTCCCATTGACTGTTAAACTACTATATATTCATGCAAGAAGAAGTTCAGTCTATTTCTCAGCAACGTAATGAGAATAAGTCATAGACAAATCGAAAATATCCCTCAGAGCAGGTTGAATGTTTCACTAATCAAACTAACCCATATGCACATGTATTTACTGAAGAGGAACACAAAGGAACAAACTGAATAGTCATTGTTGTCAAATGCTACAGTTGCAAAAAATAAAGTTTTTAAAACTAAAATTTTCTGCTATGGCCATAACAGTCATGAGGAAGCCTGTTAACATAAGGGTTGTCTGGCTGACAGCTGTCACTATCTGTAGGACTGAGCTTGAGTTTGGTACAGTTTAGGACTTCGGGTTCTATGGTCTTGTATTTGGTTATTTTTGCGTTAATGTTAAGAAATTTAGTGTCACCTGTGCCCAGAACGTCCAGTTTGTTCTGGGAAAATGTGAATGCATAATCAAACTCTGATGAGGATCAAAGAGGCGAACTCTGGTTCCCCTGTAAACCTTGGTCTCGGTTCGGTCAAAGTGAACCAGTCCATTTGGTTTGAATTTCTCAAAGAACTCAGTAGAAAAAAACACACATCTTCTGCTAATTGTGTTAATCCTCTTTACATTCTGTGTGATTGTGGTGATGTGTCCTTGTATGGCTCTGTGTCGCACTGCGTGGGACCTCTATGGCAAGTTTAAAATAAGCACCTCTTGCACCTCAAGTCAGGATTTGGGTCATTCACGTTTTAAAGAAAGCCAAGACAGTGGGCAGCACCAAGTTGATCCCATGTTACCTTAGTACCTTGAGCTACTATCTCACATCCATTTAGATATGGATGTGAGATAATTTGGCCTTATCCTGTTTGTCACCGTACTTTGGATGTTGATCCACCCTTTTCTGTTACAGATATCTGCACAGCTTTTATTAATATTTGCTTCCCTTTTTTGCAGATAGTTTTGGTTCCACCTGTACACTAAACTGCTCAATAGGTTAGGAGCTATCAGTGAGCTGGAGTCGACTACAGCTTTGTTAAGAAGGCCAAAGGCATCAGGGAGTCACATGAACCAATGCTACTCATCCTATAGTGGCTTTGAAGAGGACAGGACAAAACGCCTAAAATGCATCATGTATCCTACGGTGCATCAATCGGTGTGTGGTGTTCAAAATGGTCAATTCCGTCCATCAAGAACCAATACCTCCCTTTTCTGTAACAAACAGTGATGCTCTCCAAGCGGATGGCCAGCTTTTAGCGCTTTCTTGAAGTCACAGATCACCATAAACTTCAGCAGAGCACTGACATCTGTTGGCAGCCTGACACCTCTCACCTCCTCCTACCTTAATTCTTGGTTTTCAGGCTCTGTGTTGTCAGAAATGGAGTCTCTGTGCGTGATGGAAACAGACTGGGAAGGAAAGGATGGATAAAGGCTAAAAAACAATTACTGAATAATTTGTCAGTGTCAGTGATAGAGCTGAGTCTGCTGGTCATTTCAGTGATGTTCTCTATCATTTTTAAAGGGAAATCTTTAGTATTTCTCCCAACTGCTACTAAATGTAATGGACCAGCTGTGTCTCTGTGTGTATTGGGTTCAAACGATATTAAGTTGAACATTTTTGCATTTTGTATTTTTGTTCTTACTTTGGGATAGTTATGATTCAAAGAGAAGAAGATTACCAATACTTGCCAGAAACTGGTTGTGTTGTCCAGGAATGGAATTGATGGAATGTTGCCTGTAAATTGAACTGTTATCATGTCATAATATTCATGAGACTGACACTCAGCAATGGTTTCAGTCAGAGACTTCTTCTAATTAACAGAGATGGTTCCTGTCCCCAGCATGACTGTCCACAGCGACTCTTTGAACACTCTTGAGTTACAACAATGTTTAATTTCCTTTTGGTATAAATAAAGATTTTTTTTTTATTGAATTGAATTACAAACATAAATTTCTCTTTTATTGGAATTTTATGTAACAGAACATATTTGGAAAATGATTTCATTTCCCAAATATGAACAGGAGGTAGTCAACATTTGAACTACCTCCTGTTCAAATATGAAATGGAAGAAAAAGTATGCATGTTTCTTTTTATTAATTAAAATCTAAATGCACATATAGCCCAATGTCAGACCGAATGGTTATGCTCTGATACATGACTATTCAATTCCAGTCGTTAACGGCCGTTGTTCTGTAACTTTAAGATGATAAATCAAATGGCTGAATTACTTCCTCAGTATGGGGACAAGCTCTCCAGACTTCTGCTAATGACCTGAATATTTGACTCAGGTGTGTGTACAGGATTAAAGTTGAATACCTACAAATAGACCACTCTGTGTAGGTCTACACACACAATCTCAATAGAATCTCAGTAGTTCATGGTGTGTCTATCATGGCACCATAGTTTGCTCGGGGCTGTATCGTGCCAAAGCTTGTCTTTGGTTGCTGCGTTTTCACAACAACAACACACAGAACGATTGCTTTCTCAGAAAATCTCTTGATGTGGGCCATGTGTTTCTTAGACCCAGAAATACACAAAAGGATACGTACAACTTCTTCATCTTCTGTCAACCACTTCCTCTTGTGTACGTTGATGAGCGGTGCAACAGCTCCCGTCTTCCTTAATGGTTTTTTACGTCATACTGACTGTCCTAGATCGAGCTGAGAAACTGACCTGGGACACTGGCCATTTATAGCTCTTTTCCTGTGCCTCTCCCTGATGTAACAGTAAGAGACGAGTTTCCCTGAAAGGAGCTCTGCCCTTTCCAAGATACAGAACAATAGAAACTGCTTTTAGAAGTAAGGCCAGCTCTTTTTGCTGGGCTCGCCATCATTGAAAAGTAAAATGTTATCGCCTACAGATGGCAGCGATAGACAGTCCAGGGCCTCTGCTGCCCATTCTAGTTGGACTTTTAGTCCTTAAGCAAATACAATTGAAACTAGAAGGTTATGTAAATTGTATGAAAAGGAAAAAAAATGTTTTCACATTGTCTGACTTTAAATTAGACCCAGGTCCTGTTTTGGGATGGCATCCTATGTCTTTTTATCCAAATATATTGATTGTTATAACCAATCACAATATTCTTCCTCATGAGACCAAAAACAAAGATGTTTAGCTGTTTCTATTTAACATAAAATTGTACAAATTGGAATAAATAAATAAATAAATAAAAATGGATTACTTAATGGAAACATTTCATGTTTCAATATAATCAAATGTTTTTGCACTTAGATTGGGTGGTTTTTCAGCTATATTGAAATTGGTGTAGTTTTCAAAATTGCAGCGGAAATACTTTTATTATTTAAAAAAATTTTTTGGTTTGTGTACACCAGCAACTCACCTGTTTACAGGCACTGGTCTCTCTGGGCAGCTGGCTCTCAGCATCACACTTCATCAAAAGTTGAGTTTGTCATTCAAAAGTGTTGAATCCATAACTCTTCTGTGAAATTGCTGACTAAAATTTCTCCAGAATGTCGCATACATACATACATTCATACATACATACATACATACATACATACATACATACATACATACATACATACATACATACATACATACATACATACACACACACACATACATACATACACACATACACGTAAAAGGAGCTTGTTGCTTCACTGCGTCAGATGCCAGCGTCTCCTCTGATGGCTGCTGATGAAATATTAATAGACATAAAATTATTACAATCCTCCATATATCTTATCCAGATGTTTGATCCATTATTGAAAATATTTCCTATTCCATGCACTGAATTTATTTTAGGGATGCAGTGATATGAAAATGTTTTTCAAATACCTGATATTTCTATTAGGGTGATAACTGGTATTCACACGTTTCTCTAGCTTTTGAAGCCCTGAAAACATTTTGACATGCTGACATTGCTTCTCTGCTTCAGTTAAACACAACACCGTCCTGCACTGCATAACACTCACTGTTATACGCTAAAGCAAACACCACAAGGCCGACTCCTCCCCTTCCGTCTCAAGCACATGCACACTGCAATGTTATGGAAATAAACGCTGGCTGTTAATATTGGCCCAGTTTTACTCAATGATACTGATATGTTGAAAATGTTCTAATGTATGCTGATGCTAATCACAACATATTGTGCATTTCTTGGATTGATTTTATTATTTTTGAATTTGTTCATTTTACAATTTTACTGGGGCTAAATCCTTTAACATTATAAAATATGTTGATAAAAATATGAATTGTGGGTGTTTAGAGGTGAACTGTTGTTCTCTGATAAGTAAGTTACTTACTTATCAGATGTGTTTATATTTAAAGTAATAAAGATGGAGTCATAATCACGTTCATGCAAATTATTCAGACCAGCAGTTGAAATATTTCAAGTGATTCCTTCGACTTCACACTACAAGCTTTATATTTGTCTCTCCTTGCATGCTTCCCTCTCTGTCTAGCCTGTCATTCCTCTTCACTCTGCTCCTTGCATCGTTTCCATGGCAGCGCTTGGCTCTCGGTTACATAATAGCTGTGTGTTTGTGTGTTCATGCTTGTGTGTGGCCCTAGCCTTGGGAAATCAAACACACAGCTTTCAGAAGTGAGTGTGCTACTATTAGGGTTTACGTTTTCGGCACCTGGGGGGATAAATATACCCGCTGTGAGTGTTTCTTCTCTTTTCTTCCCCGCCTGCTATGTGTTTCACCACCACTAGATGGGAACGGCGTGCAAAAAACGTGTTCATTCACTAAGTGTTCATTCTGACTCATTTGGGCAGTGTAAGGTACTTATTGTGTAAGTTTTAAGAGCTAATCATCACACATGGCTTCCCCTTCATTGCACATATAAAGATGTATGTGTGTGTGTGTGTGTGTGTGTGTGTGTGTGTGTGTGTGTGTGTGTGTGTGTGTGTGTGTGTGTGTGTGTGTGTGTGCTCAGTCTTTGCTATCTGTGGTGCTGTGGATGACAAATTAGTGTCTGATGTAATTGTGAGCTGGAGGTGTGTGAGGATGTTAAACAGAAGCTTCATGCGTACTTTGATCCGTGGCCTCAGATGATCTCTGACGGCACCTGGCAGACCATGGCAGAGGGAGGATGCTTATTTCAATTATTATTATATATTATTATATATTCAGTTAGGGTCATTTTAAATGTATGAGTCAGAAAGCAATGATAAATGAAAGAAGTACATGGAGACTTTTCTCTGCTGCTCCCAGTGGAGGAATCGTCATCAAAACTGTCTCAAAGATGCTTTGTGTGCAGATTTCTCTCCTAGCACCTTAGTCATTCTTTACAAGTAAAATAAAATATACGATGAAGAAAAAATTAGACTCATGGGAGGTTATCAAGTTTATCTGCATCCGTGGATGTTACAGTAGGAAGCAGCTCTGATTTTAAAGGAATTCTGGTTCCTTCCAGTTCTTAAAGGGCTCATCTGAAGTTTTTATTTCAAATGTTGCAGCAAATTATTATTATTATTATTATTATTATTATTATTATTATTATTATTATTATTATTATTATTATTATTATTATTATTTGTTTATTTGCTTTGTTTTTTTTTTTAGAAAATTCTGAGAAAAAATCAGAAAAGTCTGGCATGAAAAAGTATTCAGTCCCTTTCGTTTGATATCTCTCAATAAAAGCAATACAACCATTTGTCTTTCAGAAACCATCTACTCAGAGTTTTAGTCCCTGTCTCCATTGTCAAATCTCACTCCAGCTAGTGAAAGTCTGGTTTAGTTCTAGCCAAGTTGGGTGTGTCTCCACTGGCAGTTTGTTCCTCACTGTTTTGTGGGTGTGAACATGAGTAAATGCACAGGAGCTGTGGCTGATACTCCGATGATGTCATGTTGCGCGTGTACCCTTAAGCGTCCAGTTTCTCCGAAGTCTCTCTGCGTGTTTGTTCGTCGTAGGTTGCGCCGCCTGGTTGGCGCCTCATGCGCTCTTCCACAGGCCCCGTCTTTGCTCATCTGGTGATGTAAATCCACAAACCAATAGAGGGATGCAGTCTGCTGCCAATCAAATCAATTGTGAACAATATCCACTAGCTCCGTCAGAGCAGGATCTGCAAATCAAGACAAATATGAATGGAATTGGCTTCATACTACACATTAAAACACAGAAGTTTAATTGATCATGAATAGCAAGAGTTTTGGTTGAAGGTGAAATTTTTTCCTTTTCAATGTGATATTAGTGGAACTTGGAAGAGATGTTTATCAGATTTGGAATCACTTCCTTATTGAAGAGTGACAGGGATGGCAGTGACTTGGGAAGGCGTGATGTGGGAGGAGACAGACAGGCATCAGGCAGCCAGAGCTGATCAGTGAAAAGCAGATGAAAACTTCTCAACTCTGTCCCCTGATTCTGCTGAACGACCGACTGTCTGACTTGACCTCGATCCGCATGTCTTTTTCTGACTCAGTCCACTCAAAGAGGAACAAGCTCTGTCTTTTATGTCGTGTTTCCATGGCAACCACACAGGCAGGTCAGGTGCTGTTGAAGCATACAGGAGCCATTTCCTAATAAACTGGCTTTTATTATCTAGCTGTGTGTTTGCTCCCCCTTAGACGACGACGGTTCTCATTTCCACCAACAGCTAATTTACTTTTCTTTCCCAAGAATAAACTAGTTTCAAAGTTCTTTTGTTTCGTTTTTTTACAACAAATCTAAAGAAAACTGAACTGTTGACATCAGCTGCCTCTTTACACATTTATGCAGAAGATGATAAAATCAGCTTGAGGCTAATGTTAGCCTGACATAGTTCTTATTTTCATGAATGGTCAAAAAAGACACACTTATATGAGGATGAGATTCACATACACAGTATGGCTAAATGTCCAAACAGTTCAGGAAGGAGACAAGGTCTGTGTCTCAGAGATGATCCTGTGTTGCTGGAAAAGTGAACCGAGTTTTGTATCAACATGGACTGAAGGCCACTCAGAGATGAAGACTTGAATGTTTCCTGGTATCTATGTGAATCATTTCCCCCATTTATAAAAAATGAGTGATTTTTAATTTTCCCACATCCTGCTTTGTTCCTGTGAATTTTTTGTTTCTAACTTGTGTGATTTGGATTTGATCAGTGCTGTCCAGGTTCAGCAACAATTGATCCAAAGTAAGATCACCTTTGTCTTATATTACTTTGATTGTTGAAATCCTTTGAAATAAATGCTAATACTGAACATACACTGTGCACAATACAATATGTGTGACTAAAGGCATCTTTGGTGGGTGAATGCAGGTTGTATTTAAATACAAATTCAATCAGAATTCACAAAGTCAACAGTTGGGATGTCCATTATGGTAAGGTGACAATGTACATGACCTATAGAAGTTAAAAAGTAACATGTTGGTGCTCCTTTACGGCTGCAACAGCAGTTGGTGGTTGAAGAGGTTTGGTGATGGAGCCTCCCACAACTGCCAAACTGAGAACCCAGTTAGGTCTGTCCTGCCCTTTACTGTTCTTAAGATTATGAACAGTAAAGGGTAAACTTCCATGCATTCATATGCATGGAAGTTCATTTTTGTTTGAAGTTGCTGATTTTCAAACATCACTGTTATTTTGCCATGTGTTTCAGGTTTTGAATTTAAAATTCTGTGCAATAAGTTAAAACCAATAAATTGGGCAGTACGGGTCAGTGAGGCGTGGTCTGCTACTTTATGGTCCAAGACATTCTTCAGTAGAGCATTTGCACCGATAGGTGTCCGGCGGTGGGATCTCGACGCATAATGATGCCCCACGTCATACTTGTGCAACAACAAGCTAGTATGTTCTGCTTGTCCAAGCAATGACTTTTTTCTGTCCCGAAATCAATGTTGTGTGTTGTGTGAGGCCTCCACACTAACTCCACAGCTTTATGGGCCACTTTTTCGGTGGAAACAGACATATTAGTATAATAAAGTGTACCAACTAGTGAACACGATAAATTTGACCCAAAAACCCATCTTGGATTACACATTATCTAAAATCAGTAGATTTTAGATATGTAACTGTTTCGCATTTACTTTGCTGACCCAAATACAGAATCGTTTACTGAGCGCTTATTTTAACAGTGCTCTCTAGAATCAATCAGCTAGGTAGATATGTCGAATCTTTCAATGTATTAAAGTGTATCTTTCATTGTAGTCAGTTTGAAACTTGGCCCCAGAACATCTCTAACGGCAGCTTTAACCTCTGTGAGCCCATAATTACTGGTTAAACCACAGCCGTGCTCACTCCCTACTATGCTAAATGAAAAAGTACATGAGGTGCTGATGTATCAGCAATCTAAGACCATTATTGAACCTCTTTCACTCGGTTTCACTCTCGCTCATAATGTGTCACTGAGAGGCTTTTATTGTTAATTTATCCCCTTGTGAAACATGAAGGAGGTCTCATTTTGTTTCAGACAACAGCCTGCTTACCGGAAGGTTTTATTTCCCTCTTTGAGAACACAGAATGGTGAAATTGCTCATGTCTACGTATTTAAAATGTGAACACAGAGTAGAAGGTTTCACTTCTAGTCAGTGCTGATGTTAGACACTTTTGGTTTCGTGTTATTACTGAACTAGGGATGTTGGGAGGATGACCTGAAAACACCCAGTTAGCACTATGAAGTTGAGTTAAATTAAACCTCAACGTTATGAATTCTTTTTCCATTTTGAAACCCATTTAATTCACTTATTGCCACCACAGGAAGAACATAATATCAGTTTCACTAAAGACGTTAAAGCCTTTTGTAGCTGTTTAATACAGTCAGGATTTATTTAGGAATATTTGTCAAGATGGTCATCATCTAATAGATGAATGAGTGATTTTCGATCATGATATTACTGTCTTGTAACGTTGCCAGGAACACTGATGTTATATTACTGTAAGTAATTGAGAGGGAATTTTCTAGCACTATTTTTTTATTGGTCACATAAAATCCCTTAACATTACTTTAATGCTTGTGGTTTTAACACCATACTTCTGAAAAGTTCTTATGAATTTGTTGCCTTGCTGTTAAAATGCATCTTTGTACGTGAAGTTTAATGAAGTCTGCCGAGTGCGGCAACTATTTTGGTTTGGCTATGTTTAACTAGTTTGGTCGTATTCAAATCTCGCGTTCGCTTCTTTCAGATATGTTGTCAGTTGAATTTCTGTGATGAAGTTTAGCAGATTTATCCTCGTATCGCTCCGACAATCCAAATCTGCCTCTGAGTACCAAAGTTTAGCAAAAATGCTCATGAGAGAAATCAGCTTTCATGTTCAACAATCAGCAGACTATGTGGAAAAAACTGAGATATGCATCAAGAACTCACAAGCTGACATGTTCTTTCTGTTGGTCTAACAATCAAATGATCTACTCTGCTCACTAAGCCATTGAGGTCTGCTTTAAGTTCACTGATGAGGATAGTTTATAATGTGGCTGTTGGCTTGTGGTGCATTCATTCAGTTGAATTACCAAGCACACGCAGCATCAGCATCTAAAGTAATAAGAAAAGCTTTGGACGGCATGTACTTTGTCAACACCTTGGAGGAAACGGACTGTAATAGGATGGAATGCTTATTGAGAAACTGTTATTCTTTGGGCGTGTCAACATGTAAGGGCTGGATCCTTCTAAGGCTGGTTACATCACAGAAGTGCAACAAAAGCTGTCCAACTTCACAGGCTCCTGTAAATGCACCAAGAAACGTCCTTTTTTTCCCGAATTTAAAAGTCTGGTACAGCCCACCCTAGTCTGGTAAAAACCAGCCCCTAGTTCTACGCTCTGCTTTGTCCAGATGGTCTGGACTCTTGGTTATTGAAAAATGATTGCCTCCTGGAGGAGTGGACTCCCAGTCACTATGTAAAGCACCAGTTCAACACTGTGAAGCCTACAGGAAATTGTCTGTGCTGTAAACAACCATCCTGCACTGCAAAGAAGGAACTGCCATGCTGAATAAGGCAGCTGTTTCCTTAACTTCTAACACTACTACTGCCAAAATATAGGCAGACTTTAATTTTGAAACAATAGAGAAAATCAACATCACTGTTCGCAACTTCTTCTGTTCGTTGATTGGCACTGTGACAAATTCTACCAGAGAAATCAAACTGAATGGGAGAAAGACCATACAGAGAAGTGAAGACTGAGCTCTTCTTATCCAAAGGTTCACTTAGACCAAATGGCAGATTTTAGTTTTTCTATCAGTGGTGGACAAATCTTAAGACACAGTCGGACAGGAATACAGTTTTAAATGTTTGTTAAAATCTAGAGGTTCAAAACTTAAAAGCTTTAAAGATGTTATGTTGTTAGGCTGTGGTATTTTTTAGATATAGTTTTTGTAATTTGTATGCTATATATTTTTATTTTATCCATTCATTTAATTATCCATCCATCCATCCATCCATCCATCCATCCATCCATCCATCCATCCATTTTCTTCCACTTATCCGGAGTCGGGTCGCGGGGGCAGCAGCTTCAGAAGGGAGGCCCAGACTTCCCTCTCCCCAGCCACTTCTTCCAGCTCCTCCGGGGGAACCCCAAGGCGTTCCCAGGCCAGCCGAGAGACATAGTCCCTCC
>CAEGAF010042492.1:0-58829 GCA_903067075.1 Micropoecilia bifurca | reverse complement strand
TGTATATATATATATATATATGTATATATATATATATATATATATATATATATATGTGTATATATGTGTATATATAGGAATGTTAAGTTTTAAAAAAAGGGGAGAGGGTTACCATCTTAAAAGAAACTCTAAATGATGCTGTTTACATTTCAATTCTGTTCAAACTACCCTTTATTTACTTTACTCCATTACACACTGAATTTTTTACTGTTATATTTCCATTATACACATTTTTGTAGATGCTAAGCAGATAACATAAATAAAAATGGTTTATTTAAAAATAGGATGTACAGTTAATATTAAATTTAGACACATTTCTACTTATTAACATGAACCATAATTGTGAATAATGGTAGCTAAGCTATTTCAGGAACCTAAATAATGTTATTAATGCTGCTAAACAAAGCTTTGAAAAATGTAATTAAATCATGAGTTTTATTGCAGCTTTTTTAATGCATGTAGCTCAGAAGCTCCTTTCTACTGCAATATCACAACCATTGTGTCCTGCACACTGTTAACCCTAGATGGCAGGAATGTTCTTCCAAAATGATCCAAGGATAGACTTTGCATCCACACAGGCACGCTGACTGCATTAGGACCAGAAGCAGTTCAAGGCAAAGTCTCAACATTGAAAAGGGTTAAGTCTTGCTCTCTCTCACTAAATCGAAGCCTGATGCAACTGCAGACATGATTGGAAATGTAATAATTTCTTTAAAGTAACTGCGTACATGCAGGCCGGTTGAATTCCAATCAGCAGCAGATTTCTTGGCACATCTCCACTATTGATTATAGATTAAGACATGTTGTAACGGAAGAAATGATGAGAAAAGGTCAAAAGCATCAGAATGTAAAGATAATCTACCAAAGCAGAGATTATGATTTCATCTATACAACACATGCTGTTATAGACACATTAATTGTATTTCCTCCTTTAGCCTTATAAAACAGTTTTCATGTAGCAAAGTTGCACTATGCCTGTGTGTCATTACTTGATTTCTTGTAACTTTTTTTTAAGTTTCATTTGCAGTTTTTACCTAAAGTCCCAGGTAAGAATTTTCACCTTAAATAAGTCATTGTGAAAAATTTGAGATTGTAATTTTTCACCATTTAAGAAATTGTTCTATATTATTTTGGGCGTACTGACCTGTTCAAATTGTAGAAGTAGTAATATGAAAAACTTTTACAAATTACTCCTCAGTGGCACCTTTTCTTTTCTAATGCAGTGTAAATGGTGAAAGGTAAATTCAGCTTTTAACCTTAATGGCAACTGTAAATGAAGTAAATTATTTTTTTCTTTGCACTACATATTAAACAAGTACAACCCTAAATAATAGTAAATATTGTTCAAAATAATTGTGAATGAAAGTTGTTTTTTTAGGTCTGAGTTCAAAATGCTCTTACTGTGATGCATAAAAAAGTCCAGTTTGACTTAAAACTCTATTTTGACAGTTTTATTATATCTCATATTCAGTTGATAAACACCATAATTAATCATTACAACATATTAATGTCTTTTAGATTTAGACCAAAATCATTTTCTGTTATTAAACTATTCTAGCTTTAAATTAAGCTTTTCATTTTCTGTAAGAAATGCAATGTGAGTTCATCTTTTTGATGTAATTTAGCTTTTTTTCTTTCGTCTGCATATCTGCACCTCTAATCTATGTGGGCCTCATGTGGCTGGATGGGAACTAATCGGCACTTGAGTTGGCTAAATATGACTAATAACAGTAAAACTGCTGTTTACTACTACTGGTTTCTGAAAGATAATTTAAAACACAACTAGGACTCACACAAGACCCACAGCTTTAATTTTTAAATATTTTGCAGGTACAAGAGAAGTTTGTTCAGAGACTTTGGGAAATATTTTGTTTTTTTTAAATGCGAAAACCTTTGTGTTTTTATAGTTTAATCACTTTTTGCATTCTTCAGTTGTCTCCCATCTGTTATACAGGAGTTTGTGTTTATGAAGGTTCGTCACTGCTGTTGGTTGGACTAATGTTTTAATATTTCATATTTGCAGTGCCTTTACAAAAGTGTTTTCATCAAGAAAAAAATGTGCATGATTGTGAAATGGAAAGAAAATGATAAACAGTTTTCAAAATAATTGCAAATAAAAAACTGAAAAGTCTCAAACATTATTTGTGATGAAACTTTTAATTTCTAGCTGCAGGTTTTTGAATAATGTTTATGGTGCCTCTGCAAATCTATAAACTGAAGTATATACATATATATTTTTTTCTTTTTGCAAACATGCTCAAATTCAGTCAGACTGGATGGAGCCCATCTCTACTTCATTGTTTAAGACTTAGAAGATGCAACTAAGATTTTTATTTGAGGGGGGAGAATGAAGTCTTAACATCTATGAATGAATTTTCCTCTATCATAATTAATTATGAGCTACTTAATAAAATACACTGAACTTTTAATTGTAACAAAACGTAAAAAAATATGAATACTTTTTCCATTTACAGTTTGACATTTTTAAATTGATGAATGAAATATTGACCTAAAATCAGATTTTTGTTGGGTTTTTTTGCTAAAATTGTAAAACCTACATATCTTGAATTGTCCAAACATTTATGTCAAGATCTTTTTTTGTTTGGTTTCAAGACTAAAATTGCACGAAAACAATAATCAAATCAAATAATCTTACATTTTCCCATCATTCTCCCTTTATTTATCCAAATTAGTTCCTCTAACTCAGTTTTCAGTGTTACCTTAAGTTGTGATAGTGCAGTCTACAGTCAACCACATTTTATGCTTAATGACATGTTTCTGAAGTTATAATCACACATATAATACTTGGCAATTTCACGCAACATTTAATTTAAAGACAAAATGGACCATGGTGCATCAGTACGCTGCGCTTCTGATGCACCTCCTTTCTACGAGGTTCTCCTGTGAGCCGGGGCTTTATCTTCAGAAAAAAAGTGGAAAAAAGACCTCCAGTGTAAATTGCCCTTCATCTTTGCAAGTAAAATCACGACACTCAAAGATTTTTTTTTGTTTGTTTTACAATTTGAGGCTCTATTTGATGCAGTCGTTTACTTCTTTGGGTTCCACTGCGGCTGTCTGAGCAGAGGGTTTCGAGGAGTGTCGTCTCTGGGTTCAGCTGCCCAGCTGATGCTGCTGCCGCCGCTGCTCCTCTTCTGCCTCGTCCTCATTTCTTACGTCATCAGCAGAACCGTTGTTATTGTCAACAGGAGGGTCGAAGTGGCGAGGATGAGCTGGGAAGCGGGACTCGCTGTAGGAGGAGCCAGTCTGGGGTTTGCTGTGGTCTTTACCAAAGCTCTCACTCTGGCTTTCATTGAGGACGTCTGTGGAGGGAACTTCCTTCAGAGTTCCCAGCCTGTGAAGAGGCATCATGGCTCTGGATGAGGAGCGTGTGCGCTGGCTGAATCGAGAGCGCCGGGTAGGATAGGCTACCTCCGACATAGTTTCATGGTCATCTGAGAATAGAAGGACGGGAAACATGAAGGAAAAATTATAAAGCAGCAATTAAAAGAACAGACGTTTGTGCTTTCTCTAACATTTTCCTTCCACTTCACAGGCATCTTCTATTTGTTGGTCATATTTTAATATGTTGATATTTACTATGAGTAGAGCTATTAAATGGGTCTCTACGTACAGTGAAAAATAGCATCTGGGCATGGAAGATAGATCATTTCTAAAAGCAATTGGTTGCACTGGATCTTATTTCTGGTCTTCAAAGTAAAAAGGGGAATTGAAACAAATTAACATGAGCATTTTTGTATTTTATTTAGCAGAAACCATTTATTTTCTTTTGCGCCGTTTGCAGTTTTCCTGGTTCAGATCACATAAAATCTCAATAAAATACATCGATATTTGTTGTTGTGACATCAGAAAATGTGAGAAAAGTTATGAGTGACTCAATACATTTGCCTAATTAGTTTCAGAGCTCGTGAAAAAAAAAATTGGGTTTGTAAGTTTAGCTTTAGAAGCTTACCAGCATAACTCCGCCTCATAGATGGATATTTTGACCCCAGACTCTGTCCAGTAGGAAGTGAGAAATATTTCTGAGCGTCTGGAATCTGGGAATAAAAATACAAAACAGATAATTACCATACCTGCAAGGGTTTTTATATACTATTAAACTTATAATACTATTTATAGTAGGGATATACAAATGTGCTTTAACCTTGTTGAGACACCTAAGATCATCCATTTTTATAGAAGTAAACTTAAACATCAAGCAAACCACAAACAAAACACAAAAAACTGCTATAATTGAAAAGAATCTTGACAGTTATTTAGTTTCAACACAGCTGTAAACAAATAAAATATTCAATTCTCAAATATACTTATGAATTCCCCAATTCATTTAACAGAGTCAATGAAATTCAGATCCACAAAACTCATTTCTGCAAGTCTCGAAATTAGAACCTGGTGAGTAAAGATGGATTTTAAGCTTTAGCCACATGACAATAAATACCGGTAAGTAAATAAATAATTGCAATCACTTATGCAAATTTTCTAATTTCACTGTTTTAACATTTAATTGCACCAAATTCAATTAAGACTGTAATTATTTTTTCATGGATTGAACTAATGTTCACTACATGACAACTAAATTTTGAATTATATTATAATTATATTATAATTATTATGTATATTATGGATATATTATGGATATTATCATATCATGCAGCCAAAATAGAAAGAAAAACAAATAAAGGCAATTTATCTTAATATATTTAAATAAAACATAAGTATAAATCACTTAAAGTTATTGATTTATATTAGAAAATATTACATGTACTTTGCTGTTGGGACTGATCAAAGTCACCTAAATAATGTGACTTATCCCAGATTGTTTTCAGATTTCATTCATTTGGATTTTTTTTGTAGAAGTTGTCCCTTCTACAATTTCTTCTAATGTTGCAAAAAAATCATAGTTCGGTTGCAAAAGCAAAACATTTTTTTTTAAGTATGGTAGCATTTGGAAGAGTCAGTGAAATCCTGAATTAGAGCTTACTGCTGACTGAAAGCTGCCGGGTCGGAGGCTCCGGCGGATGCTGGCGTGGCGTCTGATCAGGATCTCTCTGGGCTGGTTGTCGTTGGGCAGAGCGTACTTACTCGTAAACGCCACCGTCTGAAACCATAAAAACAAAGAAAGACGACGTTATTCACACAGTTGTGGCTTTTGTGAAGGGCTTCTTTCACACATTTGATCAAGTTTGGCTTCTGTGGACGTTTGCAGAAGTCAGAAATGCAACTGCACTGCCTGCATCGTCCTCTGGAGACAACCAAGGCTCTGATAGATAAACAATTACGTGCTGTCTTTCAGGGGAGACAACATTCTTTGAAGCTCACATTACTCAACCAAAACTGACCACACCTGTCTGAGCAACTAGGGGGAAGTTTCTGTGTTTGAGCTTTGCAGTCATAAAATTATCCTCCATGACGCAAAACTGTCATTTTTATTTATGTAGATATAAACAAAACAGTGCAACAGAAAACATGACGTACTGTCACATATGGGATTGTTGAATCAAAAGTGTTTTCTTAATTACACCTTAAATATCTAAGCAAAAAGTTTAAGGTAGTTCATAATGGAAAGCGTTTAAAAAGAACAACGCACAACACAGAACTGTAAATATTTTAAATAAACCAGGAAACCAGGAAGCTTGTTTTAGCTTCCGTTTGTCTCCACATCAGAGTCTTTTAAGGGATGATGTCATTGCCACTGGTGGAAAAGTACTGCCACAGACACACCATCGGTATGCAAAACAAGCCCAGTTTCAGTGCTTGGAGTTTTCACATGTCACTAACATGACTCTGATGAAGCTCCAGTTACTGGGCCAGACCTGCGTAAAAAAATTTTTATAGACAGACTTAGAGGATGTTCTGGTTTCCATGTCGACTTTGTGAATTTTATCCCATTTACTTTCCACAAACACATCAGTGGGACCCGTTAACATCTGAATAAATTAGATTTGCTCTAAAAAGTCTTACAACTCCTTATCTAATAGTTCAAAACACCAAATATATCTTCGTGTGAATTAATACACACAGTACAAACGAGTGTGAAAAATATCCCATTCTCACTATTGAGCATTGAAGAGGATGTGATGTCACGGCGGTCTCTCTTCCAAAGTTATTGACAACCTTGCTGGATTGCACAGCATCATGATGGAGAAATTTGAAACAATTCTGGTGGATTATTTAAAGTTTGTCACTGGGTCTACCAGTTGGATTTATACCAAGATAAAAGGACAATTATTCCTTGGATTGATTCTGACAAATAAATAACCAAATCCTAATAGCAGTGCTGTTTTTGCTGTCCATCTTACCCGTTGTCTGATCTTGTACATGTTCTTGGAAAGGAGGTTGTGCATGTTTTTCAGGTCCTCAGCCATGAATGCCTTCTTTGGTTTAGCAGATTCCTTCTTCTCTTGTCTAAATTAAAATAAAAAATGATATATTAATTGAGAAAGAACGGTTACTAGTTAGGCTCCTGCTGATCTGACCAAACAGTAAAGAAGCTGTGGTTTTAGGATCAAGGTTTTGTACTGAAGGGAGACGAGGGAAGGAGCAGCACTGATGTCCCCAGAAACCGTGTCCAGGATCTCCATGGCGCTCTGCAGCTCCAGCTTCTTGTACAATGCCACAATGCTGGACTCGGCCCTGCTGTCTCGGATCAAGACCCTACGTAGTATTCGGTTGTTGAACTTCATGAACCTAGGATTGGGATAAGGAATTTTGTTTGTATGAAATAATTTTCTCATCCTAAGATGCATGAACACAGGCTACATTTCTGTAGTTCTGTATCGATACATAGAACCTGACTGCTCTACGTGTAAGTGTCATGTTCAGAGCATGTTTCGACTGGTTAAAACAAATCCACTGCTAGACACCTGGGAGACCAGTCTCACAAGCCCCGCTAGGGGAATGTCGACATAGCCAAGAGCAAGAGGAAGAAGGTGTGGGGGGGGGGACAACAAAAGAAAATTAAGATGAAAAGAGCAGCATATACAAAAATACGGTAACTAATTTTTAGCAGAAGGAAAATGTATATATTTTCTTTGCTGACTGCTGAGGTGGAACATGACATTTCCTCACCTCTCCATCAGGAACACACACTGCTAAACATGATGTGAAAGACAGTTTCTTAACGGCATTTTATATTATTGGCATGCAACAAGACGAACCGAATCATAAACATGCACAACCTGCTAAACAACAGTTTAAGCAGAATTAGGATGCCAGAGTTACTCACTTGTCCTTCCAGTAGAAGTGACTCCACTGTCCACAGAGATCCTCTATTCCTGCCATCGTGTGCTCCATGAGCTGAAAGTGACAATGAGCATCTCAACACTTGTGAAGACGAACACGCGCGCACACACACACGCACACACACACAGTAGATGATAAGAATAAATGCCTGTGTTATACCCTGCTGTGAATCTCTACATTGATGGTCTTTACATCACGGTTGGTCCTCCGTACGTTGATGAACTCAATCAGGGGTCGGATACTGATGCCCTGCAGAGAGAAGCAAAACACACTTTTAAAATGTTTCAAATGAGCCTGGCTTTATATGAGGATGTCAATTAGAAATTATTAGATTTTTTATTTGAATTGGAAGGCACAAATATTTGTATTTCAATATAACTCGCGTATTCGCCTCTCACCCAATGAGTGCTCGAGTCAGGCATTAACCAGCTTTTAATTTTAACCAGATAACATTAAATTGTTAGACTGCTAGAATTACTTTACGAAAAGCAGAGCACCAAAAAAATTCAGCATTACAAGCAGCTTACATAGTACTAAATTTAATGTGTTTTTATAATGTTGATATGCATCAAAATAATAAAGTAATGTATATTTACTAATATGTCTTGTTATTGTGGCAGCAAGAAGAATAAAAGCTGATTTTTCTGCAGAATAAATAATGAAAAAGATTCTTGTTTAAAATAGTAATATGATATTTTAACTCATTGATAATACTGTGAGAATCCAATATCACTCATTAAATCCAAACCTCCCAACATTTCTGGATTGTTTTAGTGTCACAATGTGCTACTAGTTCATGAAAATATGCCAGAACTGGCATCAGTGAAACGTTTTCAATAAATTAACCAAGTAGGAGGATCATAAACCCCTAATATTACCAATAAATGAATGTTATAAAGACAAATTACACCAGTAAAATCCATTTAATTATTTTCATTTGTTTTTTGTGTTTATTCTTTCATCTACAATCAATCATTTTATTGTTCTTGCTATGCAATACTTTAGTGCTGTTTGTTGTAAAATACGTTATCAATAAAGTTGACACTGACAAAAGCTAAGTCTAAAAGTCTGACTATGCCATCACAAAGTGTAAAGGTGTTTCTCTGAAAGCTTTCACACAAACGCATATTATATATGTTGCTATCATGACTGATCTACTCACTTCCTGACTTCAGCAGATCTGATCATGATTTGCAAAGCTTTGGGTCAGCTCAGCCTGCAGTCTGGTTTTATCCACATACTCCTGCATAAAACTGAACTCAAACTCTTACCTGGAGAAACACCGTGAAGAGGATGACTGCGATGGTGGCGGTGACAAACAGCTGTTTTCGGCCAATGCTGTCCGGAAGCGTGAAGGCCAGAGCGAAGGAAATGGCGCCCCGCAGTCCTCCGTAGGCCAAACCGAACTGATCTTTCATGTTGAAGGGGATGGTTCGGAAAGGGTTAATGATCTGAGTCAGCACCAAAACACCTGGAGGAGAATAGATAAATAAATATAGATATTTATACATCTATATTATATGTATTTGCTGCAAATGTTAGCAAAAATAAAACTTAAGTTTTGACTGATGGTTCCTCAATGCAGAGTGAATAAAGAAATAACTAAGTTGCTTCATTTAAACTTGAAAAGTGAACTTTTTTGGCTCAGTTTAGTTCTTAAAATAATAACTTAAAAAAAATACAGAATATTTTTGTAAATACAACAGGACAGCTGTGTGGACAAATTAATACAGCCACTGAAATCTCACTGACAGAAAACCAGAACACCTGAAAAAATATCCAACCATCTTACAGTAATAACTGAAAGGCATTTTACACTTTGAAGAGTATTCCAACTGTAAACCTGTCAAGTTATACAAGTGCACGTTTCTCATTTTTTGTATTTTAAAATTTATTTTCTATTTTACACCTCAGAACAGATCTATTTAGTTGGACGTACCTACGAAACTGGTTAGATTGAAGACTATAGCAATGATCATGTTATAAAACGGAGGTACTGAAATGTAGCCATTTCCTTCTAATATTTAATTGTGCTTGTTACTTAGAAAAGGATTTCTTAAAGTCAAAAAACGTGGAGCAGAAACCATAACTTTTAAAGGTTTCTGCACCTTTGTTCATGCGCCTCTGAGTCTAGGTTAGCTCTAGCTAAATGACACAAACGCCGCTCAAAACTTTTGAAGTAAATCTTAAAAGTAACACCAATCTCGTAATTCCACCAACAGATTCACGCTATTAACCCCGCGCCTTGTATCCTGCTTACCCAGACCTCTCCATAAAAAGGTAAACAGCAGCGTGAACAGGATGTAGCCCCAGTTCCACTCATGCTCGGTCGTTATGGTGACGACGCCCAAAAAGAAGAAGATGAGGGTCTCCGAGATAGAGCCGAGCATCTTGACCACGTGCCGGATGGTTGTGCAAGAACGCTGGGAAACGTTCTCCTCGACGTAGTACTTCATGGTGAGGGCACAGCAAACAATGCTGCATCAAACAGTTACAGCTTTTGGAGTCATTGTGGTCAAAGCAATTCAAATATTTGAATATGCAACACCGTTTCAAAGCCACTCACGCCATGATGGAGGAGATGGCAAAGAGCTCGGACACCAGGTACGCCAGGTAGCTGAACATGAAGATGAAGAGGGGCTCGATTTCTCGGACCCTGGAAGTGAATCTCGTTGTGAAGGCGGCCACAAAACCAAAAAGGATGCCGAAGCCCATCCCACCAAGGCCGACCACAAAGAACCTCGCCACTCCCAAGAACACATCTTTGGGCTCCACCACCTCCATCTCTGCCACAAAGGAGAACATGTTGTACAACACCTGAAAGCAGGCAAACATAGAAGCTCTCAGAGATCATGGGAATGGTTAGAAACTGTGGTGTCTAATTTCGAAATGTATTAATTTATTTGGTAGGGACAATGCACATTAAAGGTTTTCTAAAATGCAACAGAAATGGCCAAAGGGCTTATTTTTTTTTTTGCTTTTTGTCTGTGGTTCCTGAACAATGTGCATTTTATCTAGTTAAGAACAAACAAGGAAAAATTAAAATGACTTACACACATTTTGCCAATAAATACAATCAGTACAAACAGCAAATACGAATCCCTGATGGTTGAACAGGTTGCTGAGATTGTGTCTGTCTCATTCAACCAAGATTAATGACAAATCAGCTCAAGGCAGAGTAATATTTTAACCAGATGTCATCATATCCTCCTGAGAACTAAATATTTTTTTAGGTGGCTTCAAATTGAAAAGCTTTTCACACAGTAGTAAGCACCTTTCACAAATAAAAAAAACATTCATGTAGAACTGTGGGCTTGTGTTCCTTAAAAAATGTCTATCGTGATCAATAATTGAGACAGAAATTAATGATCATTAAAATGCTGATATTTCTAACACTGACTCGTCAAGTTGTGTGTAGTAACTACAGTGCTCTCAGTTTTCTGTTTGTATTTGCATACAAATGTCAGTAATACAATAAGCAAACACATTTCCGGTCAAAAGGCGACACTCGAAACAAAACTGCCCTGCTGCTAAACGAGGAGTAAACCAGGTGGTCTTATGTAAATCCTGGGAGAATCTTATATTTCGTGAAAACAACTGCTCCTATTTTTAGCTTGTAGGCAAAGTGTCAAATGTGTGACCATCCTCACTCCTGGGCTTCCAGTGTAATGACCCAGTGTTATGTTTGTTTTCTGTTTAATCTACTGCATGCTAAACAAAATGGTGACAAACTCAGTGAAAGGAGAACTGGTTTACAGAGCTGGGCTTGGTCGAAGTGTTTGAACATAAAACGAAGGGAACGGGAGCGGTGGTGGTGGAGGAGGAGGGGGGGGATGAGCTCACTTCGGTCATGTAACAGACGATATGTGCATGTGTTGACTCCTCCCACGCCACCAAACACACATGAAACTGTGACCTCAGAAACAGGCTTGGCAGCATCTGAGCACACAGGCTCTGAATGAGGCTGACATGACACATTTGTTTCGATTCTCAAATATCCTTCTGCTTCCCCCCCGGTTTATCTGTACGGTCATCATGCCTGTGGGCCGGCGTTTTTCCCACGCGCATTATGTTGTCACGCATGTACCCTAACTCCAAATAAGTGGAATTGAGAAAGTGTTATTACGGCGATGAAACCCAAGTTGAACCTTTTGAGTGCAGAAGAACAGAAAAAACTTGCTCACTGCACAATAGTAGATGTGTTGTTTCATGTGCCAGAAGGGTTTTAAATGACAGGAGCAGTAAAGCAGTAACAATGACTAATTAAAACTTTTGGAATAATATAAAGAAAGAAATATTCCTGTAGGACTGGAATGTGTTTGTATGGAGACCAGTGCTGTTTTGCTGCGCATTCTAATTGCATGCCGTGTTTTCAAACCAAATAGTGACGCAGAACAATCCCGATAAGGGCAGCAGGTCTCAACATTAACAGGAAGCATCAGAAGCTTTCTCGCTCACCACGGTGACGGCGTCGTTAAAGAGACATTCTCCAAACACTATGATGTAGAGCTGCTCGTTCACGGAAATGTCCTCAAAGACGTTGAGGACCGCCACGGGGTCCACGGCCGAGATGATGGCGGCAAACAGCAGGTTCTCCTGGAGGTTGATGTCCTGCACGCCGAACGCCTCGATGTGGCATATGGCGAACAGGGACATGCCGATGCCGATGCTGTTCCAGAGGGTCCCCACCACTGCGAACCACAGCACCTGCACACCGGAGGAAGAGCACGGGTCATTAGGTGCAGATGAGTGGAGAAATGGGAATGTGGTCGAGTCGTTTGCTCACCGTGCCCACGTTCTCGAAGAACGGCCTGGTGGGCAAGAAGTAGCCCGAGTCCAGGACGATAGGGGGGAGCATGTAAAGGAAGAAGACATTGCTGCTGAGAGCAGCCGGAGGCTCCTCATGGACCGAGTGCATGATGGCGCCAACTATCAGGCCGATGCCTATGAGAAGGCATGACTCTGGCACCCAGATCGTTATCTTGTGATACACATAAAAACCTGAAAGAAAAAAAAAAGAGGAAGATGTGATTTTGGTGTAGCACTCAATAAGTTATGAAATTATTTCAAAGTTATTTGAATGATTCGATTAAAACAAAGCTAAACATGTAGACTTGTTACATAAAGAGTAACAGGGTTCAAGTGTTTATTTTTGTTCGTTTTTGCTATCTTGGCTTACAGCTAATAAAAAGCCCAGGTTAATTTTCTCAACAAATGAAAATATTAAATACCAGTCTTCTTCTGGCTGAAGCAGACAGTCATGAAAACCCTTGTAAAGAGGGTTCTGTGGTGGCACAGGGCCAAAGAACAGCCCATATGGAGGTGGATGTCACAGGTTCAAGTCCCAGCCTGATGACCTTTGCTGCACATTCTCCACAGTTGGTGATGATTTAATGTTTCATTTTACTTACAGTCTTTATGGAGATGATGAGGGCTCGGCCCCTGCCCACACTGCTAAATGTATCACCTTTTTGTAAATGCAATAAACTAAGCTGAGCTGACCTAAACTCCGAGACTCTATAAAGTAACGTCAAGAGGAAGATGAGAGAGACGGACCCAACAGTGCAGATGAGCTGAAGGCTGCTATTAAATTAATCTGGGCTTCTTTAACATCTCAGCAAACCCACACAAGTATAGAACGTAATATCTACATCAATTTTGATGTTTCTGAATTAAATATATTATTTTGTTCTCGTGCAGTAGGCTATTCGCATTTACTGGAAAGCAACATTTTTGGGTTTTCATTATCTATAATCCATAATCCAAAACAAACTCAATAACTTTATTTTTAATTAAATTGAATGGGTTGAGCACCAGCAACCCTCCCGACCCCTCCAAGGGACAAGGGTGCAAAGAAAATGGATGGATGGATGGATGAATGGGTTGAATTATTCAGAGAAGTGATGGACAACAAGCTTATATTTGACATCGGAGCATCTATAAATTTCACATACTCACCGATTTTTGCGAACGAGGCCAGAAGCATCCATAACGTGATCTCAAACGGGATTTGTATTCTGGGATAGTTCATAGTGAACATAGGTAAGTTTGAAGGCACATCCTCTGGATAAGCCTGGGGTCCGTTGGGCTTAGTCGGAGGCAAAATTGTGGCCCCTGAATTTGGTTTATGTGGAGATTCTCCGTTACAGCCACGAGGAAGACTTAAAAACGTGCAGGTAAGAAGCACAGCAAGCGCTCGTTTGGTGGAGCTGTAAATCATGGTGCGCAAAGGACGCAGTTCATATGAGCGCCAGTATGAACACCGTGGAGGTTGAAACACAATCACTCCATCGTTAGTCAACAAAATATGTTAAAAAAAATAAAATAAAATCGAACTTCTGTTAAAAAAATACTGAAATTAAATAAAAATTTAAATTATTCTTCAGAAACAGTGTTGAAGAAAAAAAGCGAAAGGAGTATTTTCTACCTGCGGGACTGAACACCTGTGCTTCACCTGAGTGCATGAGTTCCGATACTGATGGGTGCGGCCACAAACCTCCCTCTGATAGGCTGTTACCTGAAGCAGGTAAAAAAAAAACGGTGACACCTTCTGTGTTTCTGCAGGGCTCTAAGCAATTTCGGTCAGCAGCAATGTTTAAATTCTCAAAAAATCAACTGAAGTGACTGAAATAGATCTATATGACTGATTAAAACTTATAAAGACTGGAATTAGTAGATTTGATTGCTTGGAAATAAAGAAAACTACGAAGTAAAACTTCAACTATATTGTCACTGAAGTATTTTTCTGTCCATTTACAGTATCACATTTTTTATGTCGTATAATATTTCCCAATAATTTACGTTAACAATCTCACGTGATAAATTTACTCATGCTTATGTTATTTATTGGTAAAGTTCCCTGAGTGTTTTTATCTGTTTTGTTTGCGTCACCATCCATGCACCAGATACAGCCCCATGTGTGGTCACCGTGCGATTAAAGCAGACTGTTGTTGTAATTAATCAACTAATACTGTTGTCTTCAATTCTTTAACACCAAAATAACTTTCTTTTTGTCCAATTTTAGGGGGTTTATTTTTATTGACTAAATTTAGCATCAACAATAATTAGAAATGCCACTGCTACCAGTAAATTTTGATTATCCAAAATAATATTCTTTTGACATCAAATTATTTAAATGTATCCATTCTTTAGAATACATTTGCTAAAAAGAATAAGACATTTGTATGATAATCTTGACTTGTTCATCTGAAGTATGATTGCATTGTATTTTCACATTTCGAAAATATCCATAATTCAAGATTTTGTCAACAAAATAACTTTTAATCTAATTCACAATAACCTTCCTTCCTTTCAATTTTTTATTAAAACTTTCCAGGTGTTATCTATCCTAGAAAAAACGTCCTTCTTTCCAGGATAGTTAACACTCCAGATATATCCATGTTTCAGGCTTCAGATGTCCTGAAAAAACATTTTTCCTCTAGCATGAACACTCTGGATATCTGACAATAAAGTTGAAGAAATCAATAGTACAACTATAAACATTGACAGTACTCATTTCACCTGTTTAAATCAGAATTCCACAATAGATTGCAACAAAAAAGTTATGAAAAAGTATTTTTTCACCAGACAATTGTACAATCATTAATCAAATCAATGCCTGAATTTATTTCAATTAAGTTAATATGTTTTTCTAACATTTAAAGATACTGTGTCACAGATCCCCTTTTTTACTGTTTTAAATCTATACCAACAGGGTTGTATCTGAAAAGTATTTATATATATATATATATATATATATTTTCTTCCATTCATTATTGCTTTAGTAAGAAATACGTCTACCTGGCAACACACTCGAATTTAAAAAACAATCTTACGTCTTCAAGAATGAACAGTGTGTAAAAACGAACATATTTTATTGTATTACAAATGAGCTTTCCATACTCTCCGTCTGTTCCCTCTAACAGGTACAACAGCGGCCCCCAGTGGCTGGAGCCTCGCTTCCATCAAGGATATTACGTCTGGATGTGTCAGAGGGAGTCAGGGCGAGTCTGGACTGCAGGCATCGTCATTGCAACCAGGATGCGCATCAGCGGGACGAGAAGCCTTCACCTCTTTCCTACAGGTATGACAGATTTCTGTTCAGAGCGTGATTGTGACGCGATTTGGCGGTTATGGCTTTGGCGGTTTGTTCTCAGAGAAAGATGATCTCATGACGCGACGCTGTCGCTCGCAGCCTGACCCCAGTGAGACGTGTTTACAGCCATAGCAAGGAGTCCAAACGTCGGGTGGTTTGTTTTTAAATGTAACGTAACAGATCGGAGTGAAGGTTTTCCTGCAGCCCAGGGCAGCAGCGCCAGAGGACGGATGAGCATCAGCGGATGCTGTGACGCAATGTTTGTTATTGTACGTGAACAAATGTAGACATTAAGATAATGGCTAATGTTGCCATAAAAAAGAAAATGATTTACTCCGCAGAATTTTCTATGTAGGCTGTTTACATCCAATCAGCATATTTAACAAATAAAGTAGCAGGCTTATAAAACAAAGTGATAATTATTTGTCGTTATGAAGGAAATATAATCCCCCCCTCCTTCATTTAAAAGCTGAGTTATGTGGTTCCTTGTGAAGCAACGTGTCACGCCATTGCAGGCCTTTCTAACGCTGCTAAAGGAATACATCTAAACAAGTTGACTTTATGTTTTCTTTACTGAAATTAAAGGTATATTTACATTCAGATTCCTACTTTCAAAGATCTTTTAAGGAAGAATTTGTGTGTTTTTAATCTATATTTGTCCATCTGATTTTAATTTTAAAAATGTATATTTCATGCTGGTTTTATTTGATTTTAATTTGTAGCAAGCAATCATGCAACATAAGGCAAAATCACCCTAATTACACAGATATGAAGCCTTGCATATTCTTGACTTAAAATAGTCTCCAGAGGTTCTCGGTTATCTGGGGAGCGGCTCTTGTAGGTATGTTCTTTGCTTTTCTGTTCTCTCCCTGGGCGCAAAATCCTTTGCATCGCCTCCTCGTCTTTCTGGTTGTTTAATTTTAGTGATTAATGAGACACATTTGTTTGGATCGGATTCTCCTGGCCCGCAGATGTTGCACTGGTCAGCACCGAACCAAATCCTTCGGTCGATAAGGTGAAATAAACAGGCTCACAATGTGACAGAGGAAAAGAAGTTTGCTGGTGCCAAAATGAAGAGAAGACAGGGATGATGACGGAGCAGAAGAGACAGGTTCAGAATGATGTGGAGGAGGTCTGGGGGAGAGACGAGCTGCAGTGAATCTGCTGCTGACAGCATCTGCAGGAGGCCCAGCTGTGCACAGGCAGCCCAACAAACTGGGTCACTTTTGTTTCCAGACCATCCCAGAGGACCAAAGACCACCTAGAGCTGTGCCTTGCTTTTACTGACGCAGTTCTGCACAGAACTTAACGCTCATCATGAATGCAATTGACTTCTGGCTTTTGTTGATATATTCAATAAGTGTTTGCTAAAATGAAATACGTTGATCAGTCCATCCAGAATTTTGCGATTGTTTTTGTGGTGCTGATTTAGAAATATTCGAAGGGAATTTTTATGATAGTTGTGCTAATGCATGACACTAAATGTGACTTTTTGTTTTATCATCGTATGGATCACTTGACATCAAGTAAAGCTGAGGCAGCAGTCACTTAAACCCAATGGTTTTGGCCAAGTTTGTGAAACATTTGCAGTAAAATCAGAGACAAATGTGGGGATTGGTTGATTTTGTGTGAAGTTTGCAGATTTGTGAACAACTGCAGGGACCTATTGATGTAATTTGGAGCCTAGAGGGCCACATAGAAAGCTGCGGTGGGCCAAATTTGGCCCCCGACCCTTGAGTTTGACACATGTCATACAAATGTTTCATAACAGTTGATATTAATAACTATTGACTATTTTTTTTGTTTTAAATATCTGCCATAAATATCTATGGCAGCCGTTGCTTCTTTTTTTAAGCAGTAATGAGAAAACCGTAACTTGCTGCTGCGTAAGTTACTGAATGGGCTGTTGCTAGGTAACCAAAGACTTAGCTTGGATGGAGTGTCTCCATCCAAGCTTAACTGGCCTTGGGAGGTGGAGCAGCTGAAGACTTTCCTCTGCCTACATCCCCCAGAAGGCTTTGCACTTCTGTGTTGGAGTTCAGTGAAATGATTGGAAATTCAGTCAGAGGAATTATGGAGGTGTCTGTCATAACATATGTTCTTATTGGTTTATTGTGCAGTCCTACAACAAGTTTTTCTTAAAGTTTGTAGTTTGACTATTGTGTCATTTAACAACTTGAATCATTGACCTAATTCTTCAAGAAATACACACAGCTGTTAAGCACCATCCCACAACTTTCTGTCAGATTTTTTTTTAATCTGAGCTTTTCTAGAAACTTTAAGTTAGTCAATTTAAGTTTAATATCCAGTTGAAAAACAAAACTGTATCCAGAACGATCGCTCTCAGATGAATGTAAATGATCAAAATCATCCGCCGAGCCTCAGGTTAGAAGCAACGGTGTAGATGTCCAATGAGCCCTGGCTCAAAAATCAATACTTCCAGTCATGAGTAACAGTTTTATCTGCCTACAAAGATGGGCCAAAGACTTACAGAGAAGGATTTTGTGGTCAGCATTATTGACAGGATAAATGTAGGATGAGACCAGTTCAAGATCAAACCCGCCATGGTGGTGGCAGCATGATGCTGAGGGCCTCTCTCACTTCCAGAGATACTGGTGCATTGCGCAGAAATGGGTGGAATAATGAATGTTTCTAAATCAGCTAGCAAAATCATTCCTACTCTGGACAGATAGATCTTAAATTATTTTCTTTAAACCGATAAGTTTGCTTCTGACTGGAAATGTTACAGGTATCTCTCAAAAAAATAAGAAAACAATGTAAAATATGATCAATTTATCAATAATCAAAATGAATGAAAGTGAAAAGCTCAAACTCTGTGAAGGGAATGTATGTACGCCACTGATGAATATGAAACAAGTGAAAGGGTGATTATCCTTCCTGTGGCTTTACATTAGTTCCAGCGTTTGCTTCCTATAGAGATTCCCACAGAGCCCAAGGCAGTGAAGACTACAGCTTGTTAAAAGACGTCTCCCACTGACAAAGACTCCCACACGGCCTAATGAGCCACAGCATCCGCGGTGAAATTCTCATCTGCTTCGGTCTCGCGTGTCAGTGCCAAATCAGAAACCAAACTGGCAACGAGCGCCACACTAGCTGAGGGGTCGACTGGTGTGGCTTTGGGTGAAGAGCACTCGGCGCATCGCTTGTGCGTCGTTGAAAGAAACGCTGTTTTCATCTGCACGTGCTGCGTGACGTCAGAGCAGATTCGAGACTAAAAATAGATCCCCACTGCTGGGGTCTTTAAGCTTGAACACACAGCATCGAACAGACAATCAGAAACGGGTCTGAACAGACTTGTGGCAGACGCAGAAGTGCTTTAATCCTGGTTTGCGTGTATCAGAGCTGAGAGGGAGGAGGAGGAAGTCTTTATCACACTGAGCAAAGGTGGCTGGGTATTTGAAGGGTGGACACAAATACCAGAGAGGGGATGCTAACTGAGTGTGACGTGCCACAGGAAATGTAAACATTTTCCTGTCAGCTCAAATAGAAGCAGCCCATGTTAGTCATCACACCACCGGCTCTGTCCTTTTCAACGGTTTCCAGTTTCTTTGAGATTGCCCTTTTAAAGGTACACAGAGATCTTTGAACGGGAGTCGTTTTGTGCCGCTGCTTCTTGACCTCAGTGCATCATTTGAAACTGTGGGCCACAGAAACAAACTCTATTGCAGAGATGAGAGTTACAAAAAAGAAAGATTTTGAAGATCTGCACCAGTCAAAGCCACATTCAAAAGATTTTCATGTTTATTTATTCTTATTTTTCCAGAGAGCAAACACTGTAAAGGAACATTCAGATGAGTTGGGTCATTTTTGTTTGACCCAAATGAATCAGGGTTATGTTGGATGGTTTCCACCCTAATTAAAGGTCCTTGTAAATGAAAGAAGTTTCTATGTACAAATGAGTTGCTATTATTATGTTACGAAAAAAAATGTGGTTCCACAAGGTGTAATAATTGATCCACTGCTGCTTTGATGTTATTTTCCCTGGCAGATTCTGTTATTATTCTTAATATTAATCTTTTAAGTGAAGTAAAGTCGAGTTTATTTCAGCACATTTTAGCAACAACACAATTCAAAGTGCTTCACATGAGAAAATAAAGTTATTTTTTAGCAATAGTGAAAACACAAGAGGAAAGGTTTTTTAGTACTTGAATCAGATGAGATGCAAAGACAGACAAAAAGCAGCAGGAGGAGGAGTTTAAATGCTGAATAATTTCTTCCATGTTTTAATGGTTGTGTTTGCAGAATTGTATCATTTTCTCTACATTTGTTTTTTCTAATGGACACAGCATTGGCACTGGATTTAATGTGTAAGTGCAGATTATCAGTATACTTTTCTGATATTCTCTTCAAAAATGTCGCTAAATGTATTGCAGGTTGTGGCAGAGTGGAGTTCAGATGTTTCAGTCACAGGAGGATTTGTCAACCATGGCAAACAGGTTGACAAGAAGTGTTGATGTTTCTGTTGCTGTTCATCCCTTTTCATGTTTTACTCTTTAAGTCATATCTGCATAATGTCTCTTTATTCTGTCTCTGTGAACCTGGAATTCAGCCTTCCTCCATTTTCTCTCAGCTCTTGAACTCTGTTTCTTTTCATGTCTTAACAATGGAGCATTTCTCCATGGACATTTCTTTCTATAGGAAGTTGAATCAATACTGTCTCTAATTTTACAAGGAAATTTTCTGTCAACTCAACTTTT
Source organism: Micropoecilia bifurca (assembly GCA_903067075.1). Taxonomy (NCBI): domain Eukaryota; kingdom Metazoa; phylum Chordata; class Actinopteri; order Cyprinodontiformes; family Poeciliidae; genus Micropoecilia; species Micropoecilia bifurca. Next base: position 38,756 of record CAEGAF010042492.1, on the reverse strand, counting down.
AATAACATCTAAAACAACTATTCGTGCAAAAAATATTCAATTCCACCTCTCTAAACCGCTCCAGTTTGAAAAGTCAGAAATATTGACCAAAGACTTCACTGGTGAAGAGCTAGAAGGTCGATAATTATCTTGATCTAAACTCCAACAAATGTGAAACAATAAGTACAGCCCCATCTGAAATATGTTCACATTATTGACCTCTTTATATTCATCTGGCACTCCTGTTTCTATCATTGTCGTAATTTTTTCAACCAAATGTTGAACTTTAATGTAAATCTTTCAGTAGAACTGAGAAAACAGTTGTTGTGTTTTTGTCTTAGGCTGAAAATTAATCGGTTTTGTCAGACATTAATCTTTAGATTTATCTTTTATACATGTTCTTATTGTTTTCCCTTAGATAATCCCCCATATCTTTAAGTGTTTTGTAATTTAGACTTTTATGATCTTTTCAGATCTCATCTTGTGACCACGTCTATGAAAACTGTTTCATGAATAAATGATCCATTCATTTATTTACGCAGTTTTTATGCTTAATTGTTCTGTACAGTTATTTAATCAACACGTTTCTCTTATAATAGAGTTAATGAGAGATTTTATACTTGGATTTATTTTTATTGAATGACAGTTTGTCATTCAAACATTCTTTTAATCACGTTAGAAGGTTATCAGGTAACGTGGATTTAGGTCCAAACTTTGATGAAATGCGTTATATTTATAATGTTTGCTTTCCTGAGAACAAGGGGCTCTAACACCTGTCTAGACAAAAAAAGAAACGGGAGAAGCAAAATCGAAAAAGGAAACTGCATGCTCGTGGTTAAAACAGAAATAGAGTTGATCTCTCAAAATGGACAGATAAACCCTAGTTGACAATTTATTTTTTTGTCAATTTGTACCAGGTTTCTACTCATTTTTTCACTCTGACAACATGCTAACACCAACACACCATGTAAGTCCAGCATAATAGAGAAATTTGTACTTTATCGTTTTGGTCACCTTTGCACCTGCTGTAATTGAGGCTGAAACCAAAACTACTCATAAATAAAGAAATACATTAAGCTGTCTAGGTCCTGATAAAACACTTCTCAAAACTGTAAGAGCAAATTCTCTCAGCATGATGGAGTCGATTTGCATTTCTAATGTTTTCACTTGAAAAAAAACAACACACTGGAACATTTCATCAGCTTCACTGATGGACATTGATAGGTTATGGATATTGTTAGAGATTTTTTGGTATTATCATTTTTGTTAATACTTTAGTTCATATTCAGTCTAATATTAATTGATAGTTAATCAACATTCAGTCTAATGTTAATCAGTAAATGACGTGCTGTGCGAATACTTTTTGATTGCTGTGTAGAATATCTGTGTTCTTGAAAACTGATTGTTCCCTTCAGAGTTTGAAAGAGTTAGATCACCTGTGTGTTAGATAGAGCCTGCCAGCCTGCCGCCTGTTTTATTGTTTATCTTCTCTGATTTTTGTTATTCCAAATAAAAGTCCTGCCCGAGCAGAGAGAGGGCAGAACGCTCTGTGACTGACTCGGAGGAGGAGTTTGCTGAGTCTTCTCCTGCAGAAGCTTGGTCATAAAATTCATATACGTTGTCTGTGATTCTTTTAATGAAGGTACCTATCAGATATAGTGCCAAATATATTACATTTATTTCATTGGTCTTTGTGTAGTTTATACATAATTACAGTAATTACTTTTAATGTTTCGAAAGATTAAATTATGCAGATTGACATTTTTTTTGCAATCTTTAACTGCAAACAAAACATCAACATTTAGCGTAAGACTAAAAAATGAGGAATGTTAAACATTTGATCCTTTTTCAACTGCCCTAGTGTCGAAGATATTTGTGGAGAAGGACTTCACATACAAATATAGGTAAGATCATAATTTAAGAAGAAATGAGATGAGCCATGAAAATGTAACAAAGTAGTCCATTGTTTGAATTGATTGGTTCAGTAAGAAAATAATTTGCTAAACTGGAGGCTGCTTGCTTTGGTATTGGCCAAAGCAAGCAAATGTGATAAAAAGTAAAGAGCTCAGAGCCAACTCTGCTGTTATGGCCCACTTGGCACAGCGTTAGCTTCCTGCTCCCAATGAGCAACCTTATGTGCCGCAGCCTTTCTTTCATCGGCTGCCGTTTTCTCTGAGCACGCAGCACGTTACTGAAAGCTGGGTTGTTATTTGGGATGTCGACTCTGGTCTTTGCGTGAATGGTAACTCATTAAGAACTTTATAAATATGTGAAATATTTGATTTTTGAATGTTAGTAATGGTAAAAAAGATTTGAGTCCTTTTGTTTTATTTGAACTTCTGTGTTTTTTAGCTGCATTCAAGCTTTCCAGATGCTGAGCGTTAGTGGTATAGATCCCTCTTTGTGTTCATTTTGTGAACTGCATCATGGTGTGTAATGGTGTGGAAAACAAGACACGTTCTTCAATAACTCGGTGCATTTATTTAACGTAGTACATCAAGTACAACTAACTAAAGGCCTTCCTTCTATGTCTACTATTGGCCAATAGAGCCTTGGAACCAAGTCACTGCATCAGATGTTGTGGGGCATTTAGGTACAGTCGCTCAGTTTAGGTGTAGTCGCTCAGTGCCATCTTTGCAGGCTACAGACCATGTGGGCTGCAAAGATGGCGCCGAGCGACTTCACCTAAACGCCCCACAAGGTCTGATGCAGTGATGTTGCCTCATCTCTTACTCTTCCTACTATTTTTCATTTATGCTTGTCGGTGGCTCCACCTAATGGCGTGGAGTAGTATTACACAACACAACATGGCACGAACTGAGGCTAGAAATCCTGACCAGCAGCCATTTTAGCTGGTTTAATGTGGTAAGACGCCAGAACTGATGTTCAGTCTATATGGAGATTTTAACAGAGCAGCTCCTGGCCGTCATCTCAGCAGCAACACCAAACTTCAAATTCCAAACAATTGGCAAATGACTAAGGTTTTCTTCTCGCTAGCAAAACTGAGTTTTTAAAAGTGTCATAAAAACTATATGCCTCCTTGCAGATTTCTATAGTTTTTTTGCTTTCCTTTTTTTTTGCCACTCTGTAACGTTTCAGATCATCTAATTTTAATATCGGAAAAAGATCATCTGACTAAAGCAGTTGTTAAATGAGGATCTCATTTATTTCGGGGTTGCTGGGGGGAAAGTTATGGGAAAGCCTTATTAGCTCCTAAATGTTATTGACTTGCCACTTTTGGCAGCTGCAACAGACATTAAGCCTCTTTTACATCCCCGTTTAGGAATTGCTTTCCCACCGGTCTTTGCAGAATTGTTTTCTTTTAATCGCATCAGAAGGTTATCAGACAACGTGGATTTAGGATCAAACTTTGACAAAGCCACTCCTCAGCCTTCCTGCTCTCTTGGACTAGCTTTTCTATGAGAATTATGTCTCTGACAGTGGTTTTCCTGACTGGATAGACAGATTGATAGATGATTATATTTCCCATATTTTGCAGGTTAGATCACTTTTTTCTTAAGAAATGACATTGTTGTTCTGGTATTTACTCTTCTTTGTTTGATAATCTGAAGCATTCAAATTGCAGTAAAATAATTAAAGAAAAGCAGAAGGAATCATTACTCTACATTCATAAGGGGCAGATGTGGATTCAGCCCGCTGCAGTGTGTGCAGAGTTTCATAGCATGCAGCTGGGTGAAAGTCTCACTTTTCACAGTGAGATTCATCTCGCTGCATATGTTATCACCCTCGAAACCCAAGAGCTAATTTAGTTCAACTTGGAAACAGGCATCGTGCCGATTACGACACAGTTGGGTTTGATGGTGTGATTTTGTCGCACTCCTAATGACACAAATCAACAGCAGGAGTTATTTTTGTTCCTCAGCTGAATGTTCTCGTAAAAAAAAAAAACAGTGTTTGCTCTAATCTGATTTTATCTTTGTCTTCCAGATTTATCACAATCAAGCGCCTGAAAATAAAAGGGAGAGCAACAAAGAAACGGCAGCTGTGCAACGTGACGTGACAGGCCAGTTTTAATCTCTGCTCTTCAAGCTCTTTCCGCTGAAACCCATTGTTTGCCGGACGCCAGGCCACCATGTCTGGGAAGGAGCGCAGCCCCCGGCACCGGCCGTGGTCCGTCTACCGGGCCAACACCTTTGATCTCTCGGCCGAGATGATGGGGCTAGCGCTCTCAGGTAGCTAAGTAACTGGTGCCATGGCAACCAGCATTAGAAATGAGATTTAGCTCATGTTTGTTTTATTTATCTACTTCACAGGCAGCAGTCAAGATCCAGATGAACCGGTTCTGGAGTTCAGTGTGGGTATGTTCAGAAAAATCTGACTTCAGCATTTAAAAGATTTAGTGCAAAGAACAAGAAAAATATGAAAGTAAAATGCAGATCCAAATCATAGTATAAAGGCCTTAGAGCATGTAAAACATAAACATATTCTTAAAAAGCATATCTTAAAAAGAAAATCACACAAAAGGCAAAAATAACTCAGGACGGTTTTAAAATGAATCTCTTCTCTAAACTAGATGAATTCAGTGAATTATGACTGTGATTGTCTGCCAGGTTTGAAGAACAGCAGGAAACAGTCTTGTTACTGCTCAGAGTAAAACAAGTATTACACAACATCTGCTCATAAAGCACTAACAATTCTGAAGTTCTGTAACTCCCTGGTCGCAGGGATTATTTGCCACCCAACCTTCTAAATCCCACTTTTAGTAATCTGTTGCGTTTCCATGCAGCCTGCAGTGAGCTGGTCACGCCTTCTCTGGACCGCAAGCCGAGCAGCTTTGTGGCCGTCAGCTGCACCACACCGCCGCAGGCCTTCTGGACTAAACACGCCCAAACCGAAATCATAGAGGTAACAGGAAACAGTTCGTGCTGACTTCCTGGGAGCTCAATGAGACTTTTAACACCTCCTCATCTCTCTCTCGCCGTCACCGTCTCCCCTTTAGGGCACCAGTAATCCCATCTACCTGAGCAGCATAGCGTTCTTTCAGGACTCGCTCATCACTCAGCAGACTCAGGTCAAACTCTCCGTCTATGATGTGAAGGATCGATCACAGGGCACGGTAATATCTGAAAAAAACCCAAATGTAGTAAAATGTAAATCCTTCATGGTCAACTATTATCTGCATTAAATCCTTTAAATCCTCTGACTTTATGCTCTCCCATGACAGATGTACATGCTTGGGTCGTCCATGTTTTCTGTAAAGGAGCTGCTGCAGGACAAACACCACAGACTGCACTTGACTCTAAGGTGACATAGAGGAATATCATGATGTGGATGCAAAATGCTCGCTTATGCTAAAGCTATGGTTGGATCTGATGTGATGTCATGGTGTGTGTGTGTGTGTCAGGTCAGCAGAGAATGAACGTGTGGGCAACATCACGGTCATCGCCTGGCAAATAGAGGAGAAGCGTGAACAGAGAGCACCAGTCGCAAGATTACAGCGGGGGGATACGGTCAATGGAAGGGTGAAATAAGCTCATCGTTTTCTTCAAACTCTTCACAGTTTCTCTGTTTTTGATTTAAGTGACTGAAAGTGAAGCCGGTTGATCTAATTTTCTGTTTCAAGCAACGTTGCAGAACTTGTCTTTGAGACAAATGCTATTTGTGTTGTTGTCTTGAGGTATAAAATACAGCTGAAACCAGATATTTACACACACCAAATAAAGACACACACACATTTTTTTCTCACTTGTTAAAGTTAAATCAGATCAAACTTTCCCTGTCTTAGCTTAGTTAGGATGACCAAAGGTATTTGTATATGCCAAATGCCAGAAAACTAGGCATGAAGATTTTTTTAGAAGTTATTTTTTTTATTTTCTTTGAATTCCAAAATGTGCATACATTTAGTCAGTATCAGAGATAACTATCTTTTAAAATGTTTGACTTGGGTCAAAGCCAAAACAAGAAAACCTTTGTCTGATTTACCTTCAGACCGTGAGAAAGAAAACCTCTCCGTCTTTTCTATTCAGCGTGTGTAAATGTCTGGTTTCAGGAAAATTATTGGGAAAACCACCAATTCACTTCCATTTTTGTGGAGTCGTGATCACCATGTTTGATTTCACGATTAAGGAATGTATTTGTATGTTAACATACTGAAGGTCAGAGGATTTAGTTCAAGTGTTGTTATTTTTTTGCTGTTTCAGATGGTTCTCCCAGTCGACGAAAGCCTGACCGGATCCACAGCTATTAAATCCAAGTCTTCGTCTTTATGTAAAGATCCGATGCTAAAGGCAGGTGAGTGTGACTAAATGTTCTCTGCTCACGGGTCCATACAAAATGTTATGGTAACTTTATGAGTTCTCGTATCTACTCCTGTGCCTTTAAGTTTGCGGAGGCTTGATGTCACGGACGTATCGTTTCCCAACCACGGATGGAAACCACCTGCGCGTCCTGGAGCAGATGGCTGAAAGCGTCCTCTCCCTGCATATTCCCCGACAGTTCGTCAAGCTGCTCCTGGAGGAGGACGCCGTGAGGTAGCTTTGAGGATCCACAGTCTGAACTTAAGAGAAACTCAGTCACTGCATTGCAGACATCATGTGGTTAAATTGTATATAGCTGAAATCTAAAAACTTTGATTTTATGTTTTTTGTGGATTTGTGTTTAGAGACAATTTGACGTCCACAATAAACCTTGGATGTGTTTATGTTTTTGTTCTTTTGTTGCGCTGCAACTGCAAGCGAATACACTTGCCGTCTGTTTGGTGTCTGACGCAGCAGCGGCGGCTTTTTAAATACTCTTCGACTTCGCCGAATGTCATGACCGTGTCGGCGTGTGTGTTGGATTTGCAGGGTGTGTGAGCTGGAGGAGCTGGGCGAGCTCGCTCCGTGTCGGGAGAATCTCAGGAGGCAGATCATCACTCAGTATCAGACTATCATCCTCACATACCAGGAGACCATAAGTGACCTGCATGAATACAAAGGTCAGAAACAGAAGCTCACTTCTGCATCACAGGCACTGCAACACTGCGATGAAATATTAAACTGGGGCTAGATTGTAGACCGCAGATGATTTCACAATATGAGATAAAAAGTTAAAAAAAAAACATTTCCGTCAACATTAAACATCCTGCAATTTATCTCCCAAAACTTCTATCTCTTCAAGAGTTAAAACTCCTGAAGGTCTCACTGGTCTCTCACTCCTCTATTGCGACTTGTTTGCTGTCAGATTATTCTAATTAGAAAGTTTTATAAACAGGTTGACATCTCAGATCCTCTGTCTGCAAACACTGGTGAGGATGTTTATGATTTTATTTAGTAATCATGATATTGTAACTATCTGCAACTGTGGAGGTCAAGTGTTCAGAGGTCAGCAAATCAAAGTAACTGATTATTAGACTAATCATATTCTGTTATTTTGTACAGAATATTGAACAATTACAAGCTTTCCCAGACTAATCTGGTGTAGAAAATCATTTCTGTCTTGAGCCCTTTGACAAAGAACCCACACAGAAATATAAAATATACATTTTTTTTAAAAGAGTGTTTGATATACTTTATATATGATCTTTTATGAAATGAGTAAACTATTTGTGAAGAAGATATGAATAATCCGTGTCTCTCTTTTACTCCTGTTGCCTCCCAGGACCTTCGTTTAAGCCCAGCACCTTAAAAGCTGAGAGGAAGTTGGAATTCATTCCCACCAACCTGCACATCCAGCGGATGAGAGTTCAGGGAGAGACGGGTTATGGTGAGTCGCTGTGCGTCGTTCTCCTAAACCGGACTAATGGTTATATATTTAATTTAGTGCAGTTGCTATACAGTCGGCGTTTGTTGCGTTTTTTCCACCAGATTGGACGTATGACGTTGTGACCATAGGGGCTCCTGCAGCTCATCATCAGGGCTTCAAAGGCTGCGGCCTCAGAAAACTGCTGCACAAGCTTGAAGAAGCCAGGAAACAGTGAGTGAAATCAAAACAAAGTCGCTCAGCAGCTCTGCTCTCTGCACTCATTCATGAATGTTTTTCTGTGTGATTTTCTGTCCTTTATTCAATCAGCACTTATGAGGAAGAGAGGTGAGGCCTAGAGTAGAGTTACAAGAAGCCATCTTCTAAGAGTTTTTGAATGTTTTCTCGATTTTGCCACACTGCTCCCTCTGTTTACTCTCTCTGTCCTCTTTTTTCCTGTTACCTGGACCAATCTGACACGCACCTGAAGCTCTGCTGGCTTTGGCTCGAAAGGAATGACCTACCAGCCTCAGGATGTCGTTAAAGCGAAGGAGCTGATTGCTCAGATCAACACTCTGAAGACGCAGGTGTGTTACTACACCGAACGTCTGTCCAGAGCCGCCAAGGAACGCTCATCCAACGCTCTGGAGAGAACTCTGGCCATCCTAACGGAGAAGGTAAGACATTGCTAAGAGAAGCTGGAAGGTTGTCATTTTTATTATAGCAGTCGCAAATGCATTTAACTTGGATTTTATTTGATGGGGAAAGGAAAATGGTATATGATTGTCAAAAATCTTGCAAAATGTTCTGCTTGGGGAAAAAAAAACTACCAGGTTATGGATGAAAACCTTGAATTTTTGAGAAGGTGGGCTGAACCAAAGCATTTTTCCCCCAACAATAATAATGTAGCTCATTCTGCAATGAACTTAATTACTCACCTGAAACAATTTCAGGCTGAATTTAAACACTATTGATACTGGAGGAAAAGCAGCTGACGTCCAATTGACCGCTTGCCTGTAGCATCCAATCAGCCCAGACTCAGTGCATCACAGAAATGTGAGTTGAGGGGATTTCCCCAGCAGATGCCATGCTGCATTCAGGATTCAGGTACAGCTTACTATGCTTACCCTGATTATTTTGTACCTAAATAAACACAAGCAGTGCTGCAGAGTAGTTGCTTAGATTATAAAAAGCATATAAGCGTTTGCACAAAGTTTAGACCTGATCACAGGTATTATTTGTACATCAGAGCAAAGAATGGTCAAAATTTTTATCTTTAGATCTGCAAAGTTGACTGAGACCTAACTCAAAATACATGCAAACTATTGAACAAGAAGAGCTAAGTTCCATGCTCAAGGATTTTTATTTAGAAATGCTGTCTTTTCTCTTTAGCTTAATTCATAATTGATTTCAAAGTTCAAATATTTCTTTGTAACAACTTTCTTTTGGCAGAGTTTCAGTATCTCTTCCCCTCCTATTGCAGACCCGTCAGTTGGTGACAGTGTGCGACTCCAAGCTGCTATCGTCAGCCATCGTTGCCCTGGCCGCCGCCCGCCCTCAGTTTTCGCAGCAAAGCACCCCGTCCCCTTCCTCCTCTTCCCTCTCACCTTCTTCTCGCTCTCCATCCCGTTCCCCCTCTCGGCACCCCACCTCACCTTCCCGCCCAGCCACTTCTCCGTCGAGACACGCAGCTCCTCCAGAGGCCAGCGAAGGGAGCAAAAGCAAGCGAGCCTCGACGCACTCAGACTATCATGAGGAAGAGTGGGTGAGTGGAGATAAACCTCCATGCTTTTTCTTCAGCTTAAATTAGGATTTGCCTGTTTGGCTTGGTTTTCACCCAGGATGTGCGTTTGTGTGCAGGAGAAGGTTTGGTTAAATGTCGATAAAAGTCTGGAGTGTGTGATCCAGACGGTGGACCGGCTGCTGCAGAGAGACAAACTCCAGAGCGACAGCAGCTCTGAGGACGTCTTTCTGCTCGCCAACGAAGTGCCGAGTAGCACTAAGAAAGGTAAGTCAGAGAATCTGTCCTGTGTCCTGATTACTGCATCACGTGGAAGAAAAACAGGCTAAAGTTTGCTTCAGGGAAAAACCTTTTGAAATAAACAATTATTTAGCTCCACAACCTTCACCAGGAACTCTTTTATTTTTTTGTAGAAAGCAGTCCAGAAGTTGAAAAGAAGTCTCAAGGTGAGTTTTTTGGTTTCGTTTGTTTGTTTTTTTGACAGGTATATATCCTGCATTACATTTTCCCTGCAAAAAGCACTAAATCTTAGTATTTTTGGTCCAATTTTTACTGAAAATATCCTTGTACTCTAGAAATAAGACAAAACTAACTTACAAGTAGCTTTTAAGAAAGAAATGGCAGCTTGTTTTGAGTCAATCATTCATTAATATTGAGGAAATAGTAAAAGCATTATTTCACTCATGACATGGGAAAATTGTCTTGTTGCAAGTGCCAATAAAACAAGTACTTTTACATCATTGTACCCCTTTCATGCATGAATTGTGATTCTTTATGTCAGGATTTTTTTTCCAAAGTGTTTGTAATTTTTAAGGCGCAAAAAGGTTCAAAAACCTTTCGTAAAATTCAGAAGGGGGGACAGGGGGGTTTAGGATTATTTTTTTCTAGATGATCAGTTGTAATTTTCTTCAAAAAGAAAGTTGTTACTTGAAGCCAGAATATTATTTTTTTACCTACAAGAGTCATCTACAGTAGAAGAAGGGACTGGATATTCCTGAATTTTCATCTGTCAGCCATATTGGATTTAACCAAAATGGTTGGTGTATTTTATGATGCATTAGTGTCCACTTCAGTGGCATGTGTGCATTTATTACATAAAAATCCACAAGAAACACAAGAAAATGGTGTTCAGATAGCTGTCCACTGTAGTGACCACTATGCACGAAAGGGTTAAGGGATTAATGACTTGAGACAAGCTCATATTTCCTGCTGAAAAGTTATATGTAAATTAGTTTTGTCTTATTTCTAGTGTACTAAGATATTTGCACTAGAAACTAGACCAAAATTACTTGGGAAGATTTTGTGTTTCTGCAGTGTTTAAATGGAGCTCTCATAACAACACAGGGTTCTTTTCCCCGGTTCGCATCTTTCAGGCGAATGGAACGAAGTGCTGTATCCCCTCCTCACCACCCTGACAGAATGTGTGTCTCTGATGAGCGACAAAGCAAAGAAAGCCTTGGTGTTTCTGCTGATGCAGGACAGCGCACCCACCATCGCCATGAGCCTCACTATGCAGTATCGTCGCGACGTTGTTTTCTGCCAGACGGTCTGTCAGCTCCTGCAGCTAAAGTCCGACACACACTCGCGTACAACGGCAACCTGACTGACGGATGTACTGATGTGAGATGTTTGTTTGCAGCTGACGGCGCTGATCTGCGGCTTCGTTCTCAAGCTGAGGAACTGTCTCTGCGACTCGGGCTTCCTGCGGCAGCTGCACACCATCGGCTTGCTGGTTCAGTATGAGAGTCTGCTCAGCACCTACGGTAGCTGCACACAAAACACATCAAAACACACGAGTCGCTCTGGCGACGTCATGACCGGCTGCTGTAAGTGTCCTGTGCAACTTCCTGTTTCCCAAAGGGGAGGAGTTGGCCATGCTGGAGGACATGAGTGTTGGCGTGATGGACCTGAGGAATGTCACCTTTAAGGTCACCCAGGCGACCTCTGGTTTCAGCCCCGACATGCTGCCAGTGATCACGGGGAACAGGACTGGGTTTAACGTCAGGGTTCCCATGCCTGGCGTGATCTTCGACACGTTGCCAAGAGAGATCCAGAACGGGATGCTGCTTCGGGTGCAGCCCATCCTGTTCAACGTGGGCATCAACGAGCAGCAGACGCTGGCTGAGAAGTGAGTCACCGACACGGATAAATATAATTTATAGGTTTGTTATTGGGAATCCTGAAAAAGCCTAAATCTGGTGAAGTGTTAGAGCCAAAAGATTGCCAACGTTTTGCAACCCAACATGTTTCATGTTATTATCGTGGTCTCTGGCAACCTGGATGAAGAAAAAGACTGTTATCTCGAAGAGTGTCTGCTAAAAATCTATAAACATATAAAGTTATTTGTCCCTTTCTTTCTCTCAGTCAATAATCTTATTGTTATGCCACTCTGGTAGCTATTACATTTGCTGGGTTCACTAATCATGAAAAAGATCAGATTTTTTTCAGCCGGTTTGTGCCGACTTCTCTATGCCTCTAAACAAAGGAGTTGTTCAGATGTTATGGCTTGGTCAATGAAAGCATGGAGAGAAAAATTACACATCTAGGTTTTTCTGTTGCTTAAAAAAATACTTCCTGAAAATATGAAAGCAGTATTTAAAACTTTAAATGTTTATTGTAAAGGAAGTAAAAAAAAACAAAAAAAACAATGTAGCACAGAATGAGAACCTATAAAAAAGTAGAATAATTTATCATTTCTATCATTGTGTCCAGATTTGGAGACACGTCGCTCCAAGACGTCATCAACCTGGAGAACATGACTCGCCTCAGTTCATATTATGACCAGTTCAAAGAAGTCCTTCCAGAAGACTGTGAGTTAAACACACATAATCTTTTATATATTTTTTTTTAACCTCCAGATCCTGCTAAGGGACAAGGGTGTAAGAAAATGGATGGATGGATATATTTTCATCAGTAGATTTCTTATTCCTCTTATATCTCTTCAGGTCTCCCTCGGACCCGCAGCACCACCACTCTGCCCGACATCCTCAAGCTGCTGAGTCAGAATGTGAACGCCAAGAAAAGCAAGAACGTAGAAATCCTGTGGCAGGCAGCCGAGGTAAACTTCTTCTTCTTCTCCTCCTTCTTTTTTTTCCTCTAAATGTTGCCACAAAATTACTAACTAAACAAATAAAACGTTTCGAGTCACATCTGCTTCTTCGCACCCTAAAGGCATGTCGCCGCCTGAACGGCGTCCGCTTCACCAGTTGTAAAAGCGCCAAGGACCGCACAGCCATGTCCCTGACCCTGGAGCAATGTCAGATCCTGCAGCAGGAGCACGCCATGGCGCCGCAGGTCTTCTACCAGGCCTTGGATTGCATGCGCAGGTCAGTCGGTCCCGCCTCCTCTCACTTGCTTATATCTTGGTTATCATTTGCCAAATAGCTTAAAATGATTTCTGTGTCTCCGCAGTGAGGGCTGCAGGAGGGAGAACACCATGAAGAATGTGGGATGTCGAAAATATGCCTTTAACTCTCTTCAGCTCAAGGCCTTCCCCAAACAGTACCGCCCCCCAGAAGGGACATACGGGAAAGTTGAGACCTAAGTGGACTCATATTTGATGGAACCAAAAAAAATAAAAAATTGATATTAAAGACTGAAAAAATTATACATATATATGTTTTAAAAAAAGACAACAATATCAAACAAAAACTGACACAGCAGCCCCTGATTTTGTGTTTAGTCCGTGTTAGGATAATCAGTGTCCAAGTGAAGGTTCTGTTAGATTTGTTTGAAAATGTTTCCTCCCCCATCTTAGCTTTGCTACTAGAGTCACAATTCACAGCTAAAGCGAGGCTTTCTGTGCCACATTGTGTCATCATGGCTGCACCGGCTGGAGGTTTGCAGCCATGCTGGATCAATAATATTCTAATTTCTGTCTGAAAAATAACATAAAATGTGTTTATATGAGAGACAAACTTCATTACAGGAAAAAACTAAGAACCACTTCACGGATTTCTTCTGTTTTTGTTGTTGTTATTATTATTATTATTATTATTATTATTATTATTATTATTATTATTATTATTATTATTATTATTATTATTATTATTGGTGTCTAATTTAAATATTTCAGAAAAACAATCCCAAATAACAAGGCTTTGTCTGGGGGAAAAAGTAATCACCCCATTGTTAAATTATGAATTAACTGGGTTTGAAGACATTAAAGCTGTTTTTGCTTCACTTGAAAAAACCCAGACCGGATTCCTGCCTGACCGGTGGAATAAAAAAAACCTGCTGGACAACACAAAGTAGCCTTAAATATTTCAAGCGTAACAGAGTAGAAAGAAAACCAAGAGCAGATGAGAAGTAGACTAACTTTCATCTATCACCATGGAATGGTTACAAAATCATTTCTAGTGTTTTGGGACGCTAGTAAGCTATAATGTAAGTTATTATCAACAGAGAAAATATGTAACAATGGAGAACCACCCCCACCAGAAGAAGGGTTTTGAGTGGTCTAGTCCAAGTCCAGATTTGACTTTTTTTTTCCATAATTTATTAGTAATATAAAATATTTTTTAGAAAAAACTGTAGCTTTTAATTTGTCTGATATTAAAGTCTGTTTTATAACCTGCAACAATTAATTTTGATAATAATAAAAACAGAATAAATCTGTTAGCGGTAAACACTTTTGCACTGTATGACACCTGTTTGTCCTTGTCAATGCTGTTATTATTGGATGTCATCTAAATAGCTGATATAACAACACACAAACTTTGTTTTCCTTTTTTTCCTTTCAACATTCATTAACAAAAGCCTTATTATATCGGTTATTTAACTTTGTCGCTGCTGACTTGATTCTCCATAAGTAAAAACCTCTGTTACTGAGAACAGCTGAGTGGTTTTTGACAGGAATTACAAAACTGCATGAAGTTAATAGAGACATTTTTTAAAATAAGTTCAATTAAGTCAATTAAGTTTAATGCATCTTTAAGAAGCTTCAAAAATGAACTAAAACAAACGTTTGGACATCCTGAAAGATCATCCTAATTTCTATGCAAGAAAGCAAGTCGAGATATTTGCTTAAACTGTGTAAACTGTTCATCATTTGCCTTCTGCTCTACTATTTGAAAAGGTTTTCTACATTTAGACATGCCTTAGGTTTTAAAGTCGCAGTACGAAAACCTTCTCTCGGCTCTATTTAGTTGTTGAGTTGTGGATTTAGAGTTGTGCTTTGTTGGAGCCGTCTTGTTTTCATCTTTATGTTGGAGCTACAACACATCCTGTATTAGTGAATAACGGCCCAGCCAATCTGCAGCAATTAAATTAATTTGAACATCTAGATGTGGTCAAAATAACTTGCTGAGCACCAGAATGGTTCCAGTCCAGAAGGCATTTCTATACTGGACACTGGAAAATTGCTAAGCTGCTTGAGGCCTTTTGGAGCTTTCATTTCTTTTTGTATGAGAGGGGAAAAATAAAATTATAAAGAGTTAACCTATTTAAGATTCGTAATTGGAATCACCTCCCATTCAAACAGTATGGGAGGTAAACATCGGCATATTGCTGTGTATTGCTCAGTACTTGAAATACGTTGAAAATTGATGTGTTTTATCCAGAAGGCCCAGTCTAATTCAACTAAGGCAATTCTTCCAGTGATCCCAATCACATTTAGAGATCTTCATGAAGGCATTTTTTTTATTTTCAGTCAAATTTTAGCTGTTTTTAATAACACCTTTACAGTGAAATTTTGCATCGGAAGTGAGTTTTCCTGATTAAATCGCTATACGAGACATATCTCTGACATGCTAATTAAAGTCCAAACACTTTCTAAAACTGATCCAATATCTTAGAAATGTGATGTGTTGTTTGGTTTTAGTTCCATTTTTATTCCCATTATTTCTATTGTTTGGCTCTTTAACTTTGTGCTTTTGGAGTTTGTCTTCTACTCGGTCAAAGCTGGCAAGAGTTTGACTGGTGGTGCATTTACTGTATATTATGTATTAAATACAAACTACAGTGTAGATCCACTTCTTAATACTTAATAAATCTTAGTACGTATTCCTAACCTTTTTAAAGGAAACATTATCTAGGACCAGCATTCACAGAGTACAGGTGCAGAAAAGATGGAAATCAGAAAATAAACGTTGTGTTTTTAATCATTTTGTGCTACTTGCTCACAGTCAACAGAAATTCAAAGTCACACCAGCAAAACTTGACTTGTAGACTGGATTCATATCAGATGAGTGAAGTAAAACTTTACCAAACACTGAGTCAGATCAGATGAGACGCTGTCATTCAGAGATGCTGACATGTTCCACTGGGTTCGTTGTTAGTTTATATTAACACAGCAATGCAGATGATCTGCTTCGATATGAGCTCAGAAACCTTCCACTGGTCCTTGGCTGCACTGCAGAATGAAACCTGTTTATTGAATTTATTGGCTTTATGTTTGTGCTAATTTCTCTAACACAACTTTTCATCACTTTTGACAATAAGCACACAAATATTCTGGGGGCCTTTCATACATTGTCCTTTACGAAACTGTTACATTTACAAATTCTCAATTATAACGTCTCAATTATAAGTTAACGAATGCTAAGCTTTTAGATTCTACTTGCATGAAGATTAAGTAAACTTCAGCTTAAATGTGCTCCAGTTGTTTTGCCTTTCAGATTTCCCATAAACCTGGAAACACATTAGCCCGAGTTACAACAAACACCAGTAAAGGTTTCATTTATCAGCTCTGGCCTTCAGTTTATTGTATGTTTTCTCTGAGTAATGGATCGTATTTTTCAGCTATTTCTTCTCCTTTAAGAGTATATTCACCTGTTACTGACCAAAATATGACCTTATTTTAATAGTACACGCCCATAACAATGGCAGAGTGCTCTACCTACTGGGAATGGGTTAAAACTGAATAATGAATAAAGGACTGTTGAAACCAGCTGAGTGTCAGTGTCTCAAATTAAGTCCATTGCCAAAAAAACAACAACTGGGTTTCTTGTGTTTCCATTGCTGTAGAACAAATTTAAGAGTGCAAAGTGTTGGTGTGGAATGACTGAGTCAGTAAGTCAAGTAAAATCTATTTAATCACTAATAAATCTCTTTGCATTTACTCTCTGACTAGCAATGCTTCATATTAATATGTTAATATGTTAAACACAGAGTGATTATTAGCGGCCCACTATTTCCTACCTCACTTACATTGTGTTGATGTCATTGTGTTCAGAGTCCACCAATTTTATGACAGTTTTACGACAATTTTTTGTGATACAAAATGAAGACACCAAAGGAGATATTTACTGAACACGCGATATTAGTTACTGTTCACCTTTTGGCAGAATGACTTTACAAACATTCAACTATCTCTGAAAATGAACAAAATATGCAATACATATTGTGTCCAGAAGATGGCAGTGATGCAAACACTAATATGCTTATATACATAGCGGGAAAGTAAAGGAAGGAGTAGAAGGTTGACCCGGAAATATAAAAACAGTCAACGACAGTTGTGAGGTGGCCCTGACTTTATGATGGTTTCTAAATGTTTTTTAGTAGGTTTATGCCGTCGGTAGCGTCTCATATGATCAAGATTTCTGTGGAAAGGTGAGATATTTGCGTTCTTCAGCTGATGAATGGAGAAATAATTTCACTTTTCTTATTGTTTTATCTGCTGGTGATTGAGCTACATAACAGGCTTTAAAGTTCGCGCTTTTAACATATCAGTGGTTCTCAGTTCATAAATATTTTTAATTAGAGGTTCCCTATCTTTTGTTAATCCCATGTATTTCTCTAGTCTAATCTGAACCGGTGTAATGTTGGCTTTTGTCTCCAGCCATTGATTTACTGTGCAGCGCGCAAATTTGACGTCAGACGCGCCAAAAAAACGACAAAACTTTTATTTCATTGAAGGGTTTATATTTAATGAAGGAGAACTGGATTCGTCTCAAGCAGAAAATCACTAGATAGTTGCAAATGCTGAACAAGAAAAGGAAGAAAGTTGACAAACTAGAATAGAAATTAATTTGTGCAGAAAATGTTACCAAACTAAAATGTAGAAACATATAGAATGAAAATAAATTGCATATATGAATATAGTAATAAAAAACTAATGTGCAGAATTTAATGAGCCACAAAAATCTAAACATTTCTTCAGAGTTTTAGTTTCTGCTTTTGTGGAATTAAGTAATATAAATAAGGCGTTTATCTTCAAATCAAAGCTGATGGACATTATCTGACTGGTAATGGGACATTTACATGTCGGTATGAATTTAAAGTAAGCAGAGGGAAACAACATATTACTTTATGTTGAAAAATAAAGTTCTTGCCTAAAAAGATAATTTCACAAATCTGTGATTCTCCAGCACATGATGGTAGTAATACTTCTACTAGACGCTGTAAGAGCATCGTCACAGATTTTATGCTGTTGAAAAATGTCAGAATGTCAAATCAATCTGCAAAAAAGCTATGACTCAAAGATCTACAGAGAGGCTGACTTTACTTGTTTTTAAATGCTCAGCCTGAAATAAATGATCTTTTTCCCACCAATTTGGTTTTATTCCACATGAACTGAACTACTTCCTCTTTACTCATCCTTCTCTTATTCCAGTTTCTCTTTCCATCCTGCCCGGTCGGCTTGCTGCAGCGTCTCCACTCAGCAGTGGAAAGGTTTGTTCAGGCTTTACTGAGCAAAATCTGACTCAGTTTACAATCTCAGGTTTTGTTGTTGTTTTTTTTCTTCCTCACACCAGAAGAAATGTCATCCAGGCGTAAAAAGAGGAAAGGGACGATGGATGGAGAGCAGAACAGCCAGGAGAAGCAACTGCAGGCTCCTCGAAACAGCAAGGAGGAAGGTAAAAGACACATTCACAGCTTTTTGCCCCACCCCTCACTTCAGACTGAAATCAGAACTGTAGAGATTTGACCGTAAGGGGCTGATAGTTTCCTCTTTCTGGTTAGACGGAAGAAGTTCAGCCAACTCAGTTGTTTTTCGGATTAAACAGCATGTCTTCTGTCTGTGGGTCGCTGGGTTCAGGAACGATGAAGAAGCTGCTGCTGGACGTGGACTGTGGCGTGGACGACGCTCAGGCCATCATGCTGGCGCTGGCCGCCCCCAGTGTGGAGATCCTGGGCATCACCTGCGTCCACGGAAACACCGCGGTGGAGAACGTGTGCAAGAACGTTCTGCGGGTTCTGCAGGCCTGCAATAAGCTGGAGGTGGGTGCAGAACCAAAACCACGGAGTCCCGAGAGAGAAATCATTATAGGCATTTTAGTAAAGTTAGTATTTATTTGAGATATTTACATTTTCTCTGTAATCCTTTCATTTTTTTCTGTTATTAAAAAGCACAGTTGAGGACTGACACATTGTAATAATACATTTTAAAAGTTGTTCTACCGTTCGGAGGTTTGATCAGTGGATTGTTTTGTTAAATACTGGGCCTTTCATCCAGCACATCAGAGCTGAATAAACCAGCTTTGTACCCAAGACAACAAGCATCTGAATTATTAAAGAAAAAAAAGGCTCTATAATGTTCGATTTTTGCATCTAGAGATTGCAATCGGCATCTAAAATACCAAATTTCTGGAATGTCCTTAAAATGTGAGCAGTAATTGTTTTGAATGACAATAATTAGCAGTCATGTGAAAAGTCAGTCCATTTTAATTTTCTGCCTAACAATAAGTTCCTCAAGTCACATGATTTAGAGACAGAAGTGGACAACAAGTTCCTCTTATGTTTACAGCACAGACACGAGTTACATCCATCCTCTACGTCTCAGTTTTACAACACTTCCTTCCTTCGTAATTAAAGTTTGAAAGAAAAAGTGTATTGAAGACCAAACTGACCAAACAGATTATTTAGGGTCTGAAGGTGTTGCGGTCATTGAAGTTTGAGGTTGATGAATTTTGTTCTCGTTACAAACACAAGTTTGGATGTATATTATTGGGATTTTGTGGGATAGAGCAGCACAAAGTAACACATAGACGGCCTCCTTCATTCTGATACCTATAAATGAAGTCAGCAATAAAGTCAACGACTTCATAAATCTGGCGTTAATGGAAAAATAAAGCTATTAAAACCATTTGCAGTCACACATCATGTTGAAGGAGAAGCTGCTAAAAACTTAATGAAATTTAGAATCTGAGGCAAACCTCAAAATTGTTGTTCACAAATGCTATTCGTCAAAAGCTTGAGCAATTTTGCCGCATAAAATCCAGCAAAATGTGTCAGAGTTTTTATTATAACAAAATGAAACGGGGAGAAACAAAAGCTAACAGTATATTTTCTGGAAAAGAAGCTGCTGTGTTTTCACTTAGTCACACATTGTCATTATCTGATGTTTTCACAAAAGATCCAGAAAAAAAAATTCAGTTTCAGTTTATTCATTCACACACAATCCAACAAATCCATAAACCAAAAGTTTTAGATTAGACATGATGATGATGTTGTTAACGTTCCTTCAGACCAGGATAAGATGTTATGTGGTCAATTTGGACCAGTACATTTCTCACCAGTGCTCTTGTTTTCATGGACTAGATTCCGGTGTTTAAAGGTGCTGCTAAGTCCATCCTTGGGATCAGAGTCGGCGACGAAAACTTCCACGGTCAGGATGGCCTTGGAGACGCCCCGGACGCCGGCGCGCCCGGTCTGGACCTGATCCAGGAGGAGAACGCCGTGTCGGCCATAGTCCGGATCGTTAACCAGAACCCTGGAGAGGTGAGAAGAGCCGGGCAAAACCCGCGTTACTGTTCGTTCTGCACATCCTGAGTCCGTGTACGATCCCCAGGTGTCGTTGGTTGCCACGGCGCCCCTCACCAACCTGGCTCTGGCTGTGAGGATGGATCCGACTCTACCGGACAAACTCAAAGGACTCTACATCATGGGAGGGAACACTGAGTGTGAGTGAAACGCTGATGTCTGTAGAATGAAATATTTTTATACACAGATTTTAACCATGCGCTTGAATGTAAACACTAATATCTAACACAGTGATATTGAGCACAGGTGGCTGAACTTTGACTTGTTTGCAAACAAGAATAAAGAATAAACTGGGAGAGAAATGAGTGGGATTTAATTCTGGTTACCTTCAGCCAGTGGGTAACGTTAAGCCTCCTCCCAACAGGAAGTGACATGTCAAGTTCGGGTCCATACAGAAAGTCCTGCCTGACTTGAAGCACAGATTTCTGATCACCTCAGTCTGGTGTGTCTGTTATTTCCTCAGTAGAAATGCATTGAGGAGAGAAACTAACCCTGAAAACTACACTGATTCCTGTGTTGGGTTCTGTGGGGAAAATGCACATGACCTTAACCAGGCCATGTATTCTTCACTTTAGTTCACCTCTGCTGACTTTGCAGTTTTTATTCTGATTCAGACTTTGTGCAGAAAAGAGTTTTACCCTAAAAAAATGACTAGTTTTCATTTTTAAGAAAGAGGAATAAATCCTAAACTTCTCCTAAGAGCCTGTGGGAATGGATGATATTATGTATTTCCTCCTTTAGTCAAACTTTTCTGTTACAGTAACAGATATACTGTCTGCTGTTGAAGTAGTTTTCCGGATTGTTCCATAAAAATTCCGATTTATTTATTTAATGGGACTCACTCTTGGTCTTTCAGAACTTTAATCCTTTTTTTCCCTGGTTCTTCTCTCGTTCAGCACGAGGAAACACCACAGTGTGCGGCGAGTTTAATTTTGCAGCTGACCCAGAGGCAGCGTACATCGTGCTGAACGATTACCAGTGTGAAACTCACTTGGCATGCTGGGAGTTCACCTGCTACAGCCAGCTGCCGTGGGTAAGGCTCGTTATTACTCCTCAATCTGATTTGTTGTTAAAGGAACTAAGGCATCCGCCACAACTGAATTACTTAGAATATTGTGCCATAGTGCAGCTGCGGAGCCGCAAGTGGCTTTTTGGACCTTCCACAATGGCTCTTATTAAAGTAATAAAGAACAAACTAATGTGTTTAATTAAAGATACAACAACAAATACAGGTTTTGGCAGATTTTTTTTATGCAAAAAAATTGCACTAAATATTCACAAGAGAGTCCAACTCCAAAACACTTTTTTGTTATTCAATTGGAAACTACTGGATTTGATTCTGTGCCCAGGTAATTTTGACTTTGATTTTAAGCTCTCACAGTGTAAAGACATTAGGTAGAAATGTATAAACTTTAGAGGAAATAAACTTTTATATAAAAGTTTATACATGCAGTAGCCCGCAGAAACTTTATGTGGCCTACAATGACGGCATGAGGCTCCTACTCAGAGCCTAGATGGAGCAGTGCTGGCCACATGTTTGTACATAATGATGTTCCCACATGTGCAGCTGTGCTCAGGAATCTCATGTATAGATGTATGTGTAGATTTTCTGTGTCATGCAATAATATAATTGCAATTTTAGTAAATCCTGTTTTTAGTACATTGAGATTTTTATCAAGATTGTGGAAACATTGGTGTCATCATTTATTTGTGACTCAGTGAATATGTCATGTTTTTTTTCCTTTTTTTTTCTCTTATTTTGTTTTTACCTTTTTTATTATGGACCTTTTTGGTCTGGAATAAAGATTGATTGATTGAAATACATTATTTTTTTATTTAAATTTTCTACAAATATCAACATCCCATAGAAGAAAGTGCATCCCCACCACTTTATTGCAAAATCTTTTGCATCTTTCTTGGTTTTGAAACCTAAAAATGGAGATAAAATTCTGGTTCTTTTAAATGCCAGAACACATTTTCTGTATTTATTAAACATTATAAAAGATTGTGTAACATTTGCAGTCCTAAATACGTTTTATTTATCTGGAATGGTGTCTTGTTTTAGTTTTTGAATCAGTGACGCATTATAATAATAATATGTCCTTTAACTGGGTTGATTTAAAGAACTATCCACTTACGGATATCATTTTTCTGTTCCTCTAAGCCTGAAAAACAAAAAGAAAAAACACCTACCGGATTATTTCTGCACCACATTTCTCTATTTATAACCTGGATTGTGCCTGTTTTCATTTCTCCAGGACTTCTGCGACGCCTGGTTGGGTCAGGACAGCGACAAGGCTCGCTTCATGGCCAAGATCTCCCGCCACAGTATGGAGGAGTCCAAGAAAAACAGCGGCTGCCTGGGTTCCACAGGCTTCATTTCCTGTGACTCGTACGCCATGGCGGCAGCAGTGGACGACTCGTTCGTCACAGAAAGCGATCGTTATCCAGTCAGTGTTGAACTGGCAGGAACTCACACCAGAGGAATGATGGTAGTGGACACTCTGGGCCTTTTACAGAAGACGCACAAAGCGTGGATCATAAAGAAGGTGGACATGGAGAAGTTCAAAAAGATGATGATGGCAGCTTTGAAATGACGTCTGTAGATGGAGGGAACTTATTTAACTTAGTTTCTTAGGTAGGTCATATGACACAGTGGTCCAAGTAAAAGCCTGACCATTCACAGCTGGTATTGGATTCCATTATGGAGGATCAGATCTTAGTGACCAAAAAGTGTAACTTCACCCAGTGTGTGGTCAGCCGACCATCAAACTGCAAAGGAGATATCTGACAAAACGCAGCACAGAAGGTGAAATCATCTTAGAAACAGCTAACAAACACAAAACTACAGGGAAACTATAACTGTATAAGTCTATATGGGTTAAAGGTCAAACAGGTAAACTCTGGGTGTGCTGTGGTGGCGCAGGGGTTGAGCACAGCCCACGTATGGAGGCCCTAGTCCTTGATGCAGCTGTCGCGGGTTCAATTCCCAGCCTTGGCGACCCTCGCTGCATGTCCTCCCCCCCTCTCATTACCCACCTTCCTGTCAATTAACTATCAAAGCCCACTTCAATCTGGAGAGACTCAGACGGAGAGAGAAAAGCGATTAAAAGAGTTTAATGACAAAATGAACATGCAAATAGACACAAAGTTCCTTGGCGTTCAGGCCCCAGCCGGGGACACCGAGCTGGACTGCAATAAGCTCAATGAACATTCCTGATGCAGCATTCAGGAATGCTGCATCAGGAATGGCGTCATTCCTACTGATGCCACCAGTACAGGCCCTGGGGCCCTGTACTGGTGCCACCTGTACTGGTGTACTGGTGGCATCTTCCTCCAGCGGCAGCGGCTGGAGGAAGATGAGGCCTGAGAGCCGGGAGCAGAAGGTGGAGATGGGGCGGAGGTGGGTCAATCGCAGCTGGTGAGCAGAGGAGCCCGCTTGAACTGGAGCCCAAACAATGACTGGCTGGAGGGAGGCCTGGACCGGCGCTGATAGGTCCAGGTTGCAGGGAGGGAGGCGCTGATTGAGGAGGCAGGTGCGACTAGAGTCTTCCAGATTGAACTTCAGTCAAAACTCCATTAGAGCAAAAAAAAAAAAAATCTTAATAAAAAAAAAGGTAAACTCTGACATCGCTCACCTGCTTATGGAGTGAAAATAGTCTCAAAATAAAAGGTGACACACATCTGTGCGTGTAAAAATATGTGTGTGTGTGTAATACTCAGTTTGTAAAACTTTAAAATAAACCTCCTACGCCTATATATGTTGAAAAAGTACACACACATCACCTGTTAGGCACACACAAAACTGCATTTACACACAGATCCGGTTACAAGTGCACAACTATTTTTGAGACTCATTTCACGCTTCGGGGAAGATCCAAAATTTGTGTGCAGATTTTTGAGCGGTACAGGAGACTTGAAAAAGGACCACTGGGTGGCGCAATGGTTCGCTGGCCGGAAAAATAGCCAGGAAAACCCAGAAGCAAGACGGAGCGTCCCGGTGGTTTGTCATCTGAAGTAAGTAGGAGCTAAACCTGCAGGCTTTGTTCTCTGATTATAATGAGACATGAAGTAATTCAGATTACGTTGAAACCAACTTCACTGCTGTATGCTACGTTAGCTGTTGGGAGCTGAGTCCGTGTATTTTTATTCTCTCTGCAGTTTGTCTGTCTTCAGTCTTAACTTTAACCAGGTTGATCTAGTTTTATAATGCCGAAATCGACGAGCATCTTCAGGAGATAATGGCAGTTATGGATGTTGGTCATTATCACTGAAACTGTTGCTTCAGCAGTAATGAAGGTAGATCTGGACCTGCAGGATCATCATCTGCTGCTAGACTTTATTCACCAGAACAAACTGAAAGGTTCTTCATTAATGTTGACTTTTCAACATACTTAAGGATGTGGTCTAATGTTCACACACAGGTCTGTCAGAATAATCAATTAATCAGATTATAAATTAAAACAAACTCAATCATTTCCATTGGCATGATTTATCGTTTCTCTTTTTCAGTTTGGTACTTTGGTCTTGATTAGAACTTATTTTGAAAAGCAAGTTTGTTTAAAAGACTTGAAAATTCATTAGTTTTATTTACTCTAGATATTAAAAATGTCTTCCAGTTCCAGTGTTAAATGTTCATTATAATTTGAGAATGTGTTATTGCAATATTATTTCGTCATTACCATTATATAACTTAAAAATGACCTCAAAAGAACTATATTATCATTTGTTGAGAACTTTGGAACAACTTATCATACAGTAAACTGTTTCATGGTGACAGACCCATTCACACATCCTCCAGAATCTTCAGATTAAACTGTGTTTGTGTCTGAACCCCATTTCATTGACCCTTAAATAAATATATACCTCGTCTGCAAACCAGGACAAACCTGCTGCTCCTGTTTGTCTTCATTTCAAGTTGATTAATGTAGATGGTAAAATATATTCAGATGATTTTGATTTTCACAAGCAGTAAATTTCTTTCTCAATTGATATTTTGACACAATTGACAGCTAATAAACACATATTTAAGAAAATTAATATTTCATGCATTTATTTAAAGCACCACTGCAAAAATAGCCTCCACAGCAAAACATTTAATGTACAACATTTGATCAACATAAAAAAAAAAAAATTCTACATACATTGTGATGATTCAAGTAATTTTCAGGTTCAGTAATGGTAAAGCTGTTGCCTTGCAAGAAGAAGGTTCTGGGTTCAATTCCCAGCCCGGGGTCTTTCTGCATGTTCTCCCTGTTAAGCTGAGTTGAATCACACACTGGCTGATCTGTAGAATCGCTTGATTAAAAGTTCTAACACAAATTCAAGATCAGATGAGAATTACATCATCGACATCCATCAGTCTGGAACATTTTCACACAATGAGAGCCACAAATGGAGAAAAAAAAATTCAATTCAATTCAGATTTTTAAACAAGCTGTACATGTTAAAACAAAAACTCTAACATGGCTAAATGAAAACATTACTGCATAGAAGAAGAGTGGGATAAAATGTCTCCTCTAGCAGTTGTTGCTGCTCAGCGGCACAACTTGTAACTAGGTTAACGGATTAATTCACGTGAGGCCAGGTTGGTGTTGGCTGCTTCTTTTCTCCCTCAATAAATGATTTTTTTATGAGCTCATACTATGTTTGCCTTATGGTGACATTTGTACAGGATCTGAAACATGTCAATGTAGCAAAAAAAGCAGAAACTGAAGAAATATGGGGGGGAGAAATAAGTTTTAGCAGCACTGAGTCAACTCTACGTCAGCACAAATACAAGAAATAGACAATAAAAGATAGGAGTATTTTCAAACATTCTTTTTATTACAAAGCGTCTTATGATTTTTTTTTATTTAGAAAGCATCTTCTGTAAATGATGTGTACTTAGCAAAAAAAAGCACCTGGCAGTCAGCTGAGAATTTCCCAAAAGGAACCTGAGTTATTCTGAGAGGAAGAAGCAAAATTTTTCAGTATTTTTGTGGCGAGACAGAGTCGCAGTGACATTGTGAGTGATATTCAGAAACATCCCAGCTGGAGCTGCAGTCCACGGCGGAGACGATGCTGGACTGACCCTTGACTTGAAGGCAGGAGATCTCAAGACTTGGGACATTTCTGGGTGTGTGCAGGTACTGAACAGAGGTCACTCACAGAGTGACCGTTGCCCCTTATTTCAACTTCTTTCTAGGAATCAGGGTTGATATATAGATTATATTTAAAAACTTAGAATCTGTACCAGTGGTTCTGAAGGCTATCATCTTTAACGAGTTCCCCAGATTTACCTCCAAAGCAAATTGTGTTTATTTAAACAGACTGCTACTGTTGAGCAAATTATTAACATCTGGCTTCCTGTTTTGTAACTTTCGTCATGTACAACCTGCTCATGATTCAGCCGGTTTTCCGCTCAAAGGTTGTTTTCAGCCGACTGTCCCTGGCCGCGTTCAGTCAGGAACTACAACCGCTTCATACTTCCTGCATCAAGTTCCAGGTGAGTGCGAATGTTTCAGATCATTTCTGAGGATCTAATTAGATGTTTCAAACATCCAGTTTTATGGTAAACTCAGTTTGTGTTGAAAATGAAACGTTTCAGGTCGTTGTTTCCGAGTCAGACGTGACAGTGTTCTCTCGCTGGGTTCAGGAACGATGAAGAAGCTGCTGCTGGACGTGGACTGTGGCGTGGACGACGCTCAGGCCATCATGCTGGCGCTGGCCGCCCCCAGTGTGGAGATCCTGGGCATCACCTGCGTCCACGGAAACACCGCGGTGGAGAACGTGTGCAAGAACGTTCTGCGGGTTCTGCAGGCCTGTAATAAGCTGGAGGTGGGTCAGAGTAGTTTACATTCACGGTCTGACTTATCTCTGTTTAGTGCTGTTACATATTTGAACATTTTGAAGTTGTTCTTTTTGCATTATACCGAGTTGTCACTTATGCTTTCTGGGTCAGATTCTAGTCTTTAAAGGCGCTGACAGGCCTATCCTTGGGAAAAGACTAAATGCGGGATCCTTTCATGGGAAGGACGGCCTGGGCGACGCTCCGGACCCCAACGCTCCGGGTCTGGACCGGCTTCAGAAGGAGAGCGCCGTGTCGGCCTTAGTCAGGATTGTTAGCGAAAACCCAGGAGAGGTAAGAGATGCTGGACTGTCAGAGCTACAGGAAACTTTTGATCGTTTCCTCCTCATGCATACAAATCATGGTCAATGTTTCTGTTGAAGACCTTTAGGGAGCAAACAGAATTATGAAGATCAAGAAGTGTAAAAACAAGGTTCATAGCTTCTGAACTGAGAAGAAACCAAAGATAGTTAGAGATCCTGGTTGACATTCACCATAAGCCAACGTTGCAGAAGATGCTCCGATTATATGAGGCTGAAACTGAACTTTTTATGCCACAAATCACCATGTGAGGCAGAAAACTATCTCAGTGCAGTGCCCTGAATGCACCATCCTCACACTGAAACATGGTGGTGGCAGAGTCTTGCCCTAGGGAGGCTTATTTCAGCAGAAGCAGAGAAGCTGGTTTGAGTTGGTAAGACAGTGAGTGAAACCTGGAATATAACCCTGAACATAAAACCAGAGCAGCATTGGAATGGATAAAATCTATGCATATTCATGTGTTACAATGGCCTAGTCAAAGACCAGACAACAAATCAGCTGAGAATCTGGAGCATGACGTAAAGATTGGTTGTTTTCCATGTTCTCCATTCAACCTGCAGTCTGAAGTCTGTGGCTTGTATGAAAAAAAAAAAAAAACATGAAAAAGTTTACAGGGTGTGAACACTTTAGCTGTGCTTGTTGATGGTGTGACGACTCACTGCAGGGTTATTTCCTGAGAAAATTCAGGAAGGATTTCAGTAACAAACTCAGCAGATCTGAGCATGTTTATTAATGGGTAGTGGTTCAAGAAGCAGACATTAAAGATTTAAGCTGCAGAAAAGACCAAGTACATAAAGAGGGTTTGTTGATTAGAATGAATTTTAGATGAAGCAATATTGAAATTCTGCCTGCTTGATACAAAAAAAACAAAACACATGCGTCAGATAAAGCTAAAAGGGAACACTTTAGTTAAAATGTGGATGTTTGTGGTAAAATACATAGCTACAGTCACAGAGATGACATCAGGTACTGCAGTCTTATGAGCAACGGTGTACTCTTCATCGTGATGAAATGAGGGTACATGATCAAATATTAAATTCTTTATAAGGAAATGTTTACACATCAGCGTTTAATCTTGCCTTTTTTCTCTAACTTTGGGAAAGAAAGTGAAAACGTAAGACGCCTTTAGGTCTCCTAATGACATTTTAGAGATGCGGGAACATCTTTGGCATCATCACCGGAGTGAACTTGTGTAGATTTTGTGTTTTCCAAATGTTTTGAGTCCACTTCAGATCCCTTAGCAGACTTACAAACTGCTAACGTCCAACTAAACATATCAGAGTTAAACAGGGGAAACTTTCCAGAAATGACAGCGTAACAAAGTTCTCATCATGCGTTTCTAAATTTAACTTTCACAACATTAAGTAGGACGTAGGAGTGACTGTATTTGTTCCACTCCAGAAGTAGTGTTTTTTTCATTATTACATATATTTTTTAGAAGGTCCATACTTAGATGAATCAGTATTGCATGAATTATTTTAAAATATCCATGTTTATGTCAAAAAAACGAAACAACAAAAAACAAAAACAGGTTTTCATAGGGTGTCCTTATTTATTCACGTACTTTACTTCTCTCAGGTGTCATTGGTTGCCACGGCGCCGCTCACCAACCTGGCTCTGGCTGTGAGGATGGATCCGTCTTTGCCGGCCAAACTGAAATGTCTCTACATCATGGGAGGGAACACTGAGTGTGAGTGAAACACTGAGAGTTACAAGTTTGAAGGAGTCAACTTTTATCACAGCTAAAGCTTTTATTTTTACTCAAAGGTTTACTGACAAATGTGATTTTACACTTGGTTTAATACTTCAAAACAGGCAAAATCGTGTTTTGGATGTGCAATTATTTACACATCTTCTTCCTAAAGAAAATCTGACTGCTTTATTTTATTAATTAAAACACTG
Source organism: Micropoecilia bifurca (assembly GCA_903067075.1). NCBI lineage: Eukaryota > Metazoa > Chordata > Actinopteri > Cyprinodontiformes > Poeciliidae > Micropoecilia > Micropoecilia bifurca. The sequence goes on along the minus strand of CAEGAF010042492.1, from coordinate 9,600 downwards.
CATGTTTAATTCATTGTTGAGCTACTAAAAAAAAATCACAATAACATTTTATGATTTTAGTTTTAAAAATATGGTTGCGAGTACTTTGTCTGCCATTTTGTCCCTCGCAACAAAAAGTTCACTTCCAAAATGTGAAAACTTTTGTTTATAGCATTTAAGATAAAATTCTTGTCACCAAGTTGTGATTTAGTTGAAAAGAACGTTGTTTACATCATTTCCCACAAATTTTGACGTCCTATTGGTTAAAAACCATCCATCTTCTTTTAGATTAAATGAAACTGTGGCTCTTATAAAGCACATTTCCTATAGTAGATATTTACCAATATTATATGGGTTATTTTTACAAAATATTATGCAATATTTGCAGCTCTAAACGCGTTTCACCTTGTTGGTCTGAAGGCAAAAATGAATCTTTGGTTTGTAAAAGTTGCGCCGCTCTGGTCTAGACCGACTTTTGTTCTGCGGTTGTGTTCTGCAGCCCGAGGAAACACCTCAGTGTGCGGCGAGTTCAACTTCACTGCTGATCCAGAAGCGGCGTACATCGTGCTGAACGATTACCAGTGTCCCACCTACTTGGCCTGCTGGGAATTCACCTGCTACAACAAGCTGCCTTGGGTAAACCTCTCGTCTCCATATTTCTTCATATGTGGACGAATGTGACTCATTATCGTCGTTCATCCGCAGTAAACGTGGATAAACGTTGCAGCTGCCGAATGTTTTCGTTCCTTCAGGACTTCTGCGATGCCTGGCTGGCGCAGAACAGCCACAAAGCTCGCTTCATGGCCAAGATCTTCAGCCACAGCATCGAGGCGTCGAAAACCGAGCGCTTCGAGAAAGAGTTCATCGCGGGTTCGGGCCTGATTTCCTGCGACTCGTACGCCATGGCGGCCGCCGTGGACGACTCCTTCGTTGTGGAGAGCGACCAGTTCCCGGTTACCGTGGAGCTGATGGGAACGCACACCAGAGGCATGATGGTAGTGGACACTCTGGGCTTACTGGACAAGACGCACAAGGTTTTCATCATAAAAAAGGTAGACATGGAGAAGTTCAGGAAGATGATGATGGCGGCTCTGAAATGAGAGTCTGAACTTAATACTGAAGGTCGCTGCTGTTCTCCACACGTTTTGTGGTTCACCTGGTTTGATTTTTTTGTATTTTAAAATTCAGTTACCTCAACAATGCAATAACCCTACTTTCAACAGGCAAACCTCTGACTTTGTTCATCATTTATTTAAGTTGATGAGTTTCATTCAAAATAACAAAATAAAAATGTTCTAACAAGGCAGGAAAGCACGTTGAACGCTCCAACCAATGAGAGCTCTCGCCTTTTGTTAAAGATCAACACCTCATCCTGCAAATCCTGCTGTGGTTCTTTCACATCCTGTCGTTTGTTGCTGCTCTTCCCCACCTGTGCCTCAGATGAGGTGTTCATTATGCTGAAGATGCAGCATCACATACGTTGCTGCACTGACTTCAAGCAACACAAGCTGCTCAGTCTCGTCACAACGGCCCTATAGCTGGTTCCTCAGTATCCCTTCCTCCCTCTGAATCGCGACCTTGTATCCAGCTGCGGATAGAAGATGTTTAAAGTTGGTTATTTTTGTTATACATTAAAGACCTTCTACCAAACAGCGTTGTACAGCGACTACAGCTGACTGACTCACCATGGACCTCTTGCACTCAAAGAATGACGTCTGCAGCGCTTTGCAGTGGCCTTCCTTCAGACACTCACTGGGCATCTTTCCCTCCTGGTGGACAGAGGGTCACTTTAAAACACACTATACTGAGACGATCACAAGAGCTTTTAGAAAGGCCACTAATTCAGTTTTATGCTTTGATTTGAAATCATGAAAGTATTTCTTCTTTAATGCATTTTCTTTATCAAATACATTAAATTTGTGGGATCCAAGAAACTTATTTTAATTGTTTTAAATGGAAGATGTTGCTATATGTAACCCTTAAGTGTTACTTTTTTTGTTTGGAAACGTTTCTGGCGCAAATGTTCTAGTCAGAAATCAGTAATGAACAATAAAAAGAGGTTATGTCACTTTTGTTGCAAGTTACTAAACTTTACATCAACGTACCAGTTGACTATTACTTTTTAAGACTAGAGTGAATGAATAGCATGTATAAAGTATTCCTGGCTGCCATTATAGCCAGGAATACTTTATGGCATAATGACAAAGAAAAAAAACACTCCCAGCATATCAGAGGAAATTATATTGTAAAGTATAAGTCAGAGGATGGATACAAAAAAAATCTCTAAGGCACAGAACAACCTTTGAAGTTCAGTTAAATCTCAAGAAATGGAAGGTGTATAGCTAATGTGTAAATCTGCAAAGATCAGGCCTTTTACCTTTAGAAGTGAGCTTATGTTTCCATTATGTCACTTATTGTCAGATCATTTTGTTGCTTTTGATTTTTCCTTTTTTTCTAATTCTTGTGTCTAATGTTATTTCTTTAATTATAACACAATAATTTTTTTTTAATCTTGGGACTTAACTGTATCTATAATGCTGTAAAGTGCGTTATAAATAAAGCTGTATTGGCTTTAAAAAAAAGAAAAATTCTTCTCAATTGTGTTTTTTTTTAATTGGTTATTTTGTCTTTTAATTCAAAATTCACATGTTTAATGTCTTTGCTTGGAAAAGTAAACATTAACTTACCATTAGCGTTTAGCATTAGCCGTGTAGCTGTACCGTCGTTATAAAGCGACTATTTAATCAGAATAATAATCTGAACCGTTATCCTGTGACATAATCGTTTCTACAAACACTTTCGCTACAATTTACAATTTGTTTGGCCAATACTTGGCCAAGTATTTCAGGTAAACCATACCTGAAATACTTTTACCTAGGGATTTGGTTAAAAATATGACGTATTTAACCAACTACGTCACTCCAAAATAAAGCAACTATTCTCATTAAAATGTTAAATAAATTAGACTCAGCCCCAATACATTTATTCAGTGGCCTTTCCGGTGTAAACAGTTTTATTCATAGTCATTACCTTCACTACGCAGTCATGCTGGAGGAGGCAGGCCTTGAAGTCCTCTCTGATGCCCGCGCAGGCTCTGGTGTCCTCCTCTTTATCCTCGTAATATTTAGGCATTTTTCAGGAGTCACTCCAGCAACAAGAAATCACTTACAAACCGAGGCCTGCAATAATTCAAGCGTAAACAGGGGCGACTGAATGTAAATGTTATGGAATACCGTCAGCCGCCATGATTATGAAAGGCATGATGGGAAGACGGAAGTACATGTGCATGCTGGGAACGTATGTAGTTTTTATTGCATGTAGTCAAATTATGTGACGTTCAAGTGAACTTCTGGCCGTGTGTGTTAATATTAGCGTTTTAAAATAAAACCTGGCAATGCGGGTGGAATGAGTGATGAGAGAAGAACAAAATCACAACACAAAAATGACCATTACGTCTATCCAGAACAGTTGTTTATTTAAAATTTAAGTTCATGGAAAATCTATGCCAAAAATATCACCAAAGTCAGGCAAACACATAAACACGATGAAGGCACATAAACTGATGAGCATAGGAGGTGATTGGGTGAATGTCCTTTATGTTTTTTTAAATGGTCTGTCCCTCTTCCTTAAAAAGGAGCAGGGAAAATCCCAAACATCACATGACAATTCTTCCCTTACATGTGTTCATTTTTTGTTTATGAAAGCAGAGGAAACAACGTGGAAGGAGGAAAATATCATTTCCAAACATTACTGTGCCCAGATTTCCAAATTAAAAGATGAACTAGCAAGACTGGACGGAGGACACACTTTGACCGGGTTGAAACCCATTTAGATCTAAACAAAATGTTTATAAATGACATGTCGTGAAGTCAGAAATTAGAGCCATTAGAAAACAATCCCACCTCAAGGCACTTCACTAACCCCTTAACAGTGAAAGCAACAATCACTAATACAAAAGATCAGTCAAGTTTCACTTAGAGTTTCCACTGAGATAGTTGGCCACAAACATGAAAATGTAAAAAGAAGCTACTTCAAACGGGGGAAAAGTGATAGAATATATATTTTAGATGTATGTACAATCAGAAGTGCACTCTAATGATCAGTAGTCATATCCTGTCCATTAAAAATTGACAATAAATGGTTGAATTTGTTAAAAAGATGCGTGAAGGTGAAAAGTGAGGTACAATGAGGACAGTGTAATTTAAAACAAAAAAAAAGTAAAGGAAAAAAAAAACAAAGCAGTGCAAATATCGCTATGTCAGAGACTGAGCTAATAAAACTACGTCTCACTAATTTTGGACAGCAGTAAAATCATCTTCGACATCAGTTTATGCCGTTATTTTTAAATATTAACATACAATGTCTTTCTAGGCAAGAGGGAACGGATTATACAGATTTTGGGGCAATTTTTAAGATAAATGTGTTATAAGGCACATTTTTTTTCCTATTTTAAACCCATATCTACAACAACAGGGTTCCTACACTTCACATATTTTAATATTCCACATGTTCTACGTCTGTTTTCTAGTAGCCTAACCAATTTATGGCCATTTTAACCAAGGTCAGATTGTTTTTATTTTCCTTTACAGTATTTAGGGTTTAGTATTGGTGTGCTCCAAATATTAAAAACGGCAAAGAAAATGTGTTTTATTTTAGTAAAATACAGTAAAGCTGTCTTAGACTCCAACTGCCCATCTATGGATGGCAACAGGAGCTATCTGAGAAGCAGGGACATAAAAACCTGATTTTATTGTGATAGCTAAATTCTCTCTACATTTAGCTAGCTTCAATATTAAAACCACAATACTTTTACAGCTTATTTTATTATGTCAAGATATCAGGCAAGTTGAGTCTCGGGTTTCATCATCTCAGGATAACAAGCATTTAACTCTTCATACTGAGATACCAACAGCTCAAGTTCATTTTGTTTTGATAATTTTCACCAATTTATCTTCGGAAATTGACATTTCAAATTAGTTCTGTTGCTATAACTAAAATGGTTTGGGTGTTTTTAGATGTACTACTAGCATCACCGTTTCATTGTAGTGAGATAAAATCCTCAAGCTTATTTTGTCTTGACGGTTGCATTATCTCGATGAAACAGACTCCAGGGCGTTAAGCAGCTTCTTACAAAGAGCAAAACCAAGACTTCAAGATCCCCTTCTTGGTTTTCTCATTCTAGCCTAATAAACTATTGAAATAAAGGTTTACAGCACAGTATTATCTTATTATCTTAAAAGGTTGCGACTGATTGTGTTTGTGATTGTGTTTTCAAAACGTCCCATTTTTATGTTCTTGAATGTGGAGCACAGAAGATACTAGAAAAATAATTTTACACAAGTCAACACATTTGTTAAAAAGCATGGAGTGTGAATTAAGAATTTCCTTAATGCGTAGAAACCCAGCAAACAGGTTTCTATGCAATTAAAATTAATGCGATTCGTCTCCATGAATATGGATGCACAGTAGCAATTCAGATTAAAAAGGAAAAAAAAAGTACATAAAAACAGACACGTAACTACCGTAAACATCTCTTAGAATAAAAATATATTTTACCTCTTGTACAAATTAAAGATTTATTTCCAATAAATTAAGTCAACTTCATAGATCGTCAATCGTAGCTGTAATAATAATAATAATGTCAGTATAACAATATATTTCTTCGGGGAAACGTAGCCAGGCTAATGTCCAAGTTAGTCAACTATAAACTGACCTCAAGGTCAAACAGCATGTCAGACAAAAAAAACAGGTGAGAAAGGTTGGACGTCAAGGTGCTGATTTTCTTCACGGGTCTCTAGGCTGCTATACCGTCAAATATCACTCAGATGGATTATGGGACAATAAACTCACCAGCGTAAAAACGGGACCGGTTTTTTGTTTGATTGCAGCGAAGAAAAAAAAAATAAAAATAAGACATTTATTTGGGCTGGTGTTAGTTGATCTAGAGTCACGTGTTGGAGGGTAGACCTCCACCATTTCTGCTCGGAACAAAGAACAACTGGCCTTTAGAGACGTAGACATTCTTGATCATCACTGGGCTTGCTGAGGCACTAGAGACAGTGCAATGCCCCCGCTCGCCCAGGTGTGGCAGCATTGTGTAATTGAGGGTTTTGGCAGCATCTCCACTACTGGCCAGGTGGGCTGGTTCTCTCCACCTGTGAAGATTCGCCCTCTTTCATCCAGCAACTAATCTGACTGGTCTTCCGAGCTGCTCAGCAACACGGTCACTTTGAGAGTCCGAGCTGCTGCGAGCCGATGTCTTCACACCCTCCCTCCGTTGATTGTAGACAGTAGTATACTCATTCTCAAAAGTAAGTGGGATTCACAAGAGTGTGGGGAGTCGTGGAGAAAGAGAGGGGAGAAACCGATAAATAAGAAGCATAAACAAAGCAAATCAGGAAGAACGGGGACAAAGAGCTGGCATTTCTTAGACAACTCTAAGCTCTAATCACTTCTCTGCTGGTTGCTAGGTACTACAGACCCCGCATTAGCAGTCTGGGAGACTTTGGCCCTCCAGGGGCTGTGATTCATGTGTCTCCTGCAGAACAATCAGCCAGATACCCTCTTTATGTGGATCTGCAATGAGAGAGAGCACACCAGCTTTTCATTCAGTTATTTGTCCGAGTAGGCGGAAACAAAGAGGGGCTTCACATCTGTAAAAAAAAAAAAAAAAAAGAAAAAAAGTTGAACATGTCGTGACCTGGACACCTGACTTACCTCACTGAGGATGGCCCACACCGCAGAGTCTTTCAGAACGGAAAGCCGAAGGGCAACGACAGGGTTGAAGGCCGGATCCACCGCCCCCTCTGCCACACCTTTCTCAAAATTACCTGAGTGTTCAACACAAAATCATTTAAACCCGAGCCATCTTCACTGACTGGGAACAATACTTAAAATGCAAGAAACCAGAGGCAAAATGTGAGTCATAGTTATAAACTGATAAGAGCGATGAGAGCAATCATCTTGCAAAATATCAAAAAAATGAAGAAGAAAATTGTGAAGAGAACATGCAGAGGAAAATTAGAAGGCATATCACATGTTGCACACAAAGGTGAAAAGAGTATAAAAGTGCAGTTACTTTGACCAATTTTACTTACAAATATACAATATAAAAAATACAAATATACAGTACCTCATTAAAATGTTACTTTAAGTAAAAGTTAATTAGCTTTATGAGCAGAAGAACGTTCTACTTGTCGACTTTACAAAATAAAAGAGGAGATATCGGTCTGAAACTCTTTTTGTTTAAGAACAGCATTTATAGATAAGAAAAATAAAACATGTTAACATAAAACATAAATATTTGTGCCAGTATTTTAAAGACATACATTTGAAAAATCTTCAGTTTATTTCATTTATTCCTTATTAATACAAGATTTCAAATGTATAAGAGTAAATTATTTTACTCAAGTATAAGTAAAAGTTCAAGTCTTCAAAAAGTACAAAGTACACATAAATTGTACTTGATTACAGCCAAACTAGTAACCAGTTACTTAGTTGGTTGTAAAACACCTTCCTGGTGTCACATCAACATTATGATGTTCACATGTTTCCATCAACTAATTTACAACTTTTTGCCTTCCCTCATTATTACTAACCAGCAGAAATATAGGTAAGCTAAAGTGAACCTTTAAAAGCAATTTAACTAAAACTATTGATACTTTATGTTGATCAGAGTTTAGTGAATAATTTCTTTATGAATCTACAGCTTCTTGATCGTCTTGGCTGTAAGTATGACAGCCCCGGAGGCTCATTTCTGTTGGGATAACAGGGAAAAGAAAAACTTCTCTGTTCTTCTATCATAACAGTAAACATGTAGAGTTTGTTCAAATCTACCAGGGTTTTATCTGGAATTGTGTCTTTAAGTCAAATGAAGCCAAGAATGAGAAAAGGTGAATATGTGGAACATCTCTTTTTAGTCAGGCACTTTCTCTATAAAACGAAACCTTAGGGAACCAATAACTGTGCTACCGCTCTGTAGAATCAAAACATTCAAAGCTCTTACCGATCCTGTAAAAGCGATCTTCAGTTCGCTTGTACTTCTCTTTGGTCTGCAGTCCACTTTCCTAACAATGAAAGACGGAAAACAAAATGTAAAGACAAATGCAAATGTCACTGACGTGCCATGTAAACAGCACCTAGCATGCTCACAAGTTAAATGTCTTACAATAAATGTGTAAATTACATATTCCGACCAAAGTGACAGAAGCACTGATTCTCTCATCGCTCTCACTACTGTCAAAAATCAATACGCTACGTCCAAAAGAGCAACCACTCGATGTAATCTAATCGGGGTCTGTGTGTGTGTGTGTGTGTGTGTGTGTGTGTGTGTGTGTGTGTGTGTGTGTGTGTGTTTCGGGGTGGGAGGTGTTTCCCTACCGATGAAGGTAGTATTTCCACTGTGGTGTTTTCAATCTTGTCCCCCGGATGCTCCTGGTTTCCGCTTCGAAACAGGAACCTGCCAATTCAATCAGGCATTATTTTAACATTTGCATCCGAGGATGAGCTCTAGTGGCTTCAACAGGAAGACAGTCCAACCAATATTTGTATGTCATGAAATTGGATACATCATGTGGTTAAGTCATTCAGTGCCTTGAAAACGTAAGCCAACCCAAAGCAGTAAAGGATGGCAAAATTATACATTGTTTTCAAATTTTTTTCTATCCCAAATAAAAATATGAAAAAGTCCTTAATCTTCACTCCAGATCCAAATCCAAATGTGACTGAGGGGAAGACTTGAAATTTTGATGGACTAAAATACAGACCAGGTTGTTGCAGTAATGCGACGGCGTGTAAAAAAAGATTTAAGAAGTAGGAATATTTTTGCAAGGCAAAAGGCATGAACATTTGTGGTTTTTAGATTTCATGTTCAAAATGTTTCTCGACGTCATTAACGCTACGGTCTCTTTGGTTTAGGCAGCTGAAGTGTTCAAAGAAATCCAAGACACACCAGAGGAAAATTGCAGCAAGGTTGCAAGATTATAACCTTAAAGAGAAACGTTTTATCCTATTACATTTTAAACAATTTCCTTTCACTATTTGGATGGCTCTAGTTGTTATATTTAGGAGTGAATTGATTGTAGCAGTCTGCCTGATCACCAATCTTTAAAATTCAGAGTTTGGAATGTATCTATTTTATTAAGATACAATACTTCCTCAATGTTCCAATTTTATTTTATTTTTAAAAAATTGTTTAAAACCAGTGAAACAATACAAACTTGTTTCGTCCGCAAGCGGAAGGTCTTTCTGTGATTCTCAGGTCTTTGAAGAGGTAGATGAGATCGGTGGGTAAGATCAGTTGCACATATTGGCGTGGGCATTGTACTCATAGCGCTGTTTTCACAACTGCAGTCTTATTTTACTTCGTTTCAACATGAACAAAGGGTTTTTGGTTGTCTCTCCTCTCAGGCTGGTTTTAACCTGCTTCTATTTCTCCATCTTGGTTCCTATCTCCCTCGCCACTGCAGAGCAGCAGCCTGAGAATGCTGAATTTAGAGCGCTCTCATTAGCTCACCCTGACCTCCAGAGACACACACACACACACACACACACACACACACACACAGTCTTACGCTGCTATCTAAGTGGGGACTTTCCATTGACTTCCATTCATTTCTAAAG